>WEKY01038480.1:252903-324198 GCA_013390045.1 Picathartes gymnocephalus
CCCGTCCGGCCGCCGAGGAGGAGGAGGACGGCGGCGGCGGCGGGTCCGGCGGGCAGCCGGAGGCGCTGTCTCTGGAGGAGATCCTCCGGCTCTACAACCAGCCCATCAACGAGGAGCAGGCGTGGGCCGTGTGTTACCAGTGCTGCGCCTCGCTGCGCGCCCGCCGCGGAGAGACCCCCGCCGCCAGGCTGGGGGCGGCGGCCGCGCACCTCCGCGTCTGGCGGGACGGCGCCGTCACCCTGGAGCAGGACGAGCCCGACCGGCCGCCCCCACCCACCGCAGGTAAGGCCGGGGGGCCGCCGCCAGCGCCGACCCCGCGCAGCCCCCGGCGGCAGCAGCAGCCGAGGGTCGTGCGCAAGCGGCCGCCCGTCTCCATCAGCCTTTGTCCGGGACGTGACGGTCCTTCCCGCCCGAGGATGGGCGAGCGCTCGGCTCCTCGGTCTTGCCCGGGGCCGTGGGAGGTCTGCGTGTGTGTGTGTGTGTGTGTGTGTGTGTCCCTGCGGCACCTCGGTGTCGTGCGTGGAAAGGTAGAACCCCTCGCCTAGGATACGATCTCCTGCCTGCGGGCACGGGCAGGCGAATGCGGGTTCAGTGTTTTATAATTGCGTCGTCTCTCCTGGTGCGTAATCGATCCCGTGTCACCCGCACACCGGGAGCGCCCGCTCTTGCGGGCTCCCTGCTCTTGGGCTTCCTCCGGCCGTGCCGTGCATCCCGCAGGGGCTCCCGGAACAGTTTGGCATCAAAAAGCACCTATTAGAAATAGATCCATTTAGATGTGTGCTGACACTAAGCAAGTGAGAAAGCCGTATACAGGGGCTTAGCACCTACCATCTGTTTCGTTAAAATACCCAGAAAGGCGTATTTTGCATTGGAAAGGAAAATGAGAGCGCATGTCTGTTTCCCAGCCTTTCAAAGCTTCTGATTTTGAGTGTGGAAAGCAGTTGTTTTTTTGTTTTTTTCTTTTCTGTTGCAAGTAAAGCTCGATTTCTGAGAAGAAATCAAAGATGGGCAGCAGAAGGATGTCGTCGATTATCACATACATGATGGTATTCCCCAGTATCAACCTAGCCCACGTTCAACGTCACAGAATTTTCCAGGAATACAGAGGTTTCAGCATTTTAAAGTTGTGTGAATCAGAAGGCTGTGGTGAATCCACAAAATGGGATTAATGGAGCCCTCAGCATTTAGAGTACGAATATTATGCCTGGTGTTACAATTTAATGAAGCCTTTTGATACAGTGCCTGTCTGAAAAGTCTTTTGGCAGAGATTTGCTGTAATCCAGTTTGGAGCTAGTGGTACATGCAAATATCAAAATATATTTAGTGGAAGAGAGGACATAATTTAGTTCTGCAATTGTAATGAGTCAAATAATGACTTCCATTTGAATGTGATCTGGTGTGCTTTTAAAATTGTTTTAAAAAACAGGTCTTTATAATGTTAATTAAATGCCAGACCAACACCCAGAAATTCCAGGAAAATGCTCTCCTGACCAAGGCATCTGCATCTCACAAGTGCATTGAAGAGTTCCTTATTGCATATCGTGTGCAGCTTTTGCTTACAGTCTTTTGAGATGACATAAAGACTTTTTCTTTTCTCTTTCCTACTGCAGGAAATACATTAGTTTACTATGTATTTCTTTCTTTTGCTGCTTTTTTTCTTGCTATTGGTGGACTTACCGTATTTCCTCTTACAGTATATCATTACTGGCTGCAGGAGGGTGTTGGATATACTTGGATATAATGTTCAGGCCCCTCACTGATATCCAGCATGTTTATTTTATGCTAAAGCTTTACTGTGAAAATGTTTTAGTCAATATGTGCTAACCTGTGTGTGTTGATACCGCATCTAAATTTTTGGATGGATGAGATTGTTTTTTTAATATTCCAGCCCTATTTTTCTTTTTTTTTCCCCACATAATTAGTGTATGTATTATTTTGTATAACACCTTATATCTTGAGATTCTTAGGAGAGTGTGTATATGTATCTAAACAAAGATAACAGTCTCCTAAGACCTCCCAGGAAAGCAGGAGGCGGGAGCTATCCCAGGGAGAGTACCCCCTCCAGTGCATATAATAGACAAGGGGAGGCGGGGATTTTTCTGCCAGCTGTCCATTCCTAAAACATCGTCGGTGAACCCGCTTTTCCATCAGCCGCAGGCTGGTAGGCACCTGCATTTGAAAAGAGGCAGGATTCCTCTTGGGCTCCTCTCCCTGCCCCACGGCCTTCCTCATCCACTTAACTTTGAATAGACTTTGGAAAGAGAGGCCATTCACCCTCCAAGCTTTCAGAAGGGATTTTGTGTGTTCTTTGATTTGCGAAACCTGTAGCAGGTTTTCACTGGAAGTTGTCACATGTGTGATACATCGAATGTTGGGAATTCACTATACTGAATATTGAGAATTCACTATACTGAATATTGAGGAGCTGACAGAAGGTTTGCTTCTCATTGGTATATTTTGAACTGTTCCTGTTCTTTTCCTTATTGCTCACTGCATTCTCTTCGAGTGATGATTAATGAGCTTCCTCAGCCAGTTGCAGCTTGAGCCTCTGGAATGGGTATTTGTTGTAGGCTCCTGTATTCTCTTAGCACCAGTGAAAGCTTAGGAAGAACCAGTACCCTGGTTCTGTGCCCTGGGGAGCAGTACAATATAACAGACCCTGAAGCTGTATGGTCACAGTAATTTTACTTTCAAGATACATATTAAAGTTCTCTTAGAAAGAAGTACTGATTATGTGGCAACTGATGATACTTTTCCAAAGCAGTTTCTTGTGAAACAGTTTTCCAGTTCATGCTCAATAGTTGAAATTCCAAGTAACAAAACATAGAAATTGAAGAAAAATATCTTTGAGCAAGGAAAGAGATGAGTTTCACTGATAGTGGGGCAGAAAAATGCCCGTGGAGTTCAATCCCAGTTCTTAAACAAAACCAGCGACTGATTCTCAGATCTTTCCAGTTTTATCTGTGTGATCTATTAATATTTTGTTATCTTAAAAAAAAATTATAAGGTTTTGCTTAAATAGAAGTAAAAAGATGAAGGATGAAACTGCCACCCAGTTCATTTTCACGTTACCATTGATATCACCTGAATCCCTGACAAGAGGAGGATTAGGAAGGATTCCTGCTAATTGTTTCCTGCCTTTGTATTGCAGACAATTTAGATTTAAATGCTCGTGTCAGGAGGTTTGTTAGAGCAATAGGGGTTCTGTCGGTTAACGCTTGGAATTCTAAAGCTGTTTTGTTCTAGCAGTGCATAAAAAATGTATAGGTGTAGGTTGGTGCATAGGTTTGGATAATTCACAGGAACAAATATTGGCTGTTAGTTTCTGTTTTAGTAAGCAACAGAATCCTGTGTGGGCAAATAAAGGAATCCCTGAAGAATGGTGTCTTTGGGTAGCGAACGTTCGGGTTTTGTCCAGGGTTGTGGCAAACGATGTGATCAGTCACGCCTGTCAGGGGGGCTCGGGCGAAGTCAGGTGCAAACGCAGCCGTGTCACAGAGTTTGCTCTAGAGATGCACATGAAGGGATATTTTTACAGAGCAGTGCAAACCTTTTTACTTTTCCAGAACCAAAGTAAGAAAGAAAGAAGATTTTGCATGAATATGCAAAAAAAAATGTAAACCTCACTGTGGTTTTCTTATGGATCATCTGACATCTAAATACCACAGAAGTGTGGGTTGCTTCGAAATACCCATGATGAAATTGAAGATACAGTGTGGAATATATTTGAACTAATGGGTGCTTTAGCAGTCTTTGTTACATGCAATTTCTATGAAAAGAACTAACGGTGGCATCCAGTAAAGTGCCAGATGCAATAAAAAACTTTTGAACGAGCTAAAACGTTTGGGGTAAATAAGTGGTTTCACTTCCCCAAGCTCTCTTCTTGCAGAACCGCATGTACACATGTTTTTATAAACTTGAAGCAATAATGAAATGATAGATACAGGAGCAGAAAACCTGCACAAGATCTGGCAATCGACATCATGCCCGCGGTCCAGTGGCACCAGGTTACTGTAGGGTGCAGGAGGCTGTTTCGTTGGCGTTGTGTCGTTGCTGCAAGCTGGATAAGGAGCTCTGGCTTTTCAGCACAGAGGCTGTCCCACCTCCTTCCCAGAGGAGGGGAAACAAAACAGTTTTGGGGGTGAGCGGGCTTGGTAAAATGAGGGTTTTCCCTGCGTGTTTTGTTAGTGCCAGATCCCTGTCTTAGCAGGGGCAACCACCGACTTTGGGCATTGCACTGAGCTCCTGAAGGGGAACAGCCACGAGGATCTCAGAAAGTGGCAAAGAAGGGTATTTTGAACACTGAGTTGGGCTTACTTCCAGTCGTTGGCTGTTGAGGGCTGGCATGAATGTGGCGCTCCTCAGCCTTCCCTCTCCCTCCTGAGATCCTGAACTGTGGGTAGTGTCAGTAGCCCTTCTGTTGCCTTGTCCTCCAGCCCTAAGAGAGAAGGCGCACAGGGAAATTACTGCTGGTCTTACCAGAAGTGAGTACTATGCAGACTTTTCTCTTGGAAATCTTCCAGGCGTTCAGCAGGAGGGCATAATGCATGGAGTATTCTGGCTTTGAATCAAAAAGATCACAGAAAAGTTGACTGCATGGTGGCTTTCATGGGACTTGGAGGGCTCAGGGTGAGACATGCTGTAGAAGAATAGTTTATGTTGTCTTGGCAGTTATTTTAATGACTTCCATGTCCCTCTTACATCCTTGTGTGCCCAGATTTTGGAAGGAAAGAGTGGAGAAACAGAGAGAATAAATGCAAATTCAGCTTGTGTGCATGAAGACATTCTTATCTGTCAGTCCCTGGTAGAGCACTGAGGAAAAATATGCATGATTTTTAGAGGAAAATGAATGTACTACCATTTTTCTTCTAATTTTGTTGAGCCTTTTTAAAGATGATGGATGGGAGTAACCTTTCTTGGTGTTTAAGTTTTGAAAGAAGTGTTGCTATGAATAGTGCTAAAATAAATAGTACCTTTAGGATGAAGACTTAATTATGTTCAGAATTCAAATCTAATTCAAGGATATTCAGAATCATCTGTATTTAAAAATAGTAAGGGTTGATGTATTGAGCCTCACTTTTTTGTGCAAGAGTTTTAAGATAGATACCTATATAGGTATTTTAATATTGAAAGTCAAGGCAGGAAGAAAATAGTACTAGAAAACAGAGAGAAGCCTCAGTGAGTTGATGCTTTTATCTCTTCTTGCTCTTCTGATCTGTGGAAGAGAGAAAGCTTAGGTCTTATTTATGCCAGGCTTTCTGTCATCAGTGTGCTTCCCAGTACGTAAGCGTGAACTGGAAGTCTTCCAGTCATGGCTTATGCGGATGCATCCTGTGGACTGGGGGTTATGTGGGCTCTCTGTGAATATCAGCAGATGCTGGGCATCCTATTGGAGGCAGCTCTGGTGGGGGAGGACAAAATAAGCAAAGAAGAGATCTCAGCATAACAAAATAATGTATTTGGTTAAAAAAATGGTGCATATTTCAAATGCCTGCACAAAAGAAATGGAAGGAAATTGCCAACAGGGATAAGTGACCTTAGTTACCTATATTTGTATGGAGAAATGTTGAAGATGGTAAGTGTGCAGTGAATGAAGGAAGTCTGGTTTGGTATTGTCTGAAAACTGCATTTGTTCCTAAGGAAAACATTGAACTTTGAAAGAAGTGGGCTTCTGATATTAATAGTGATTTAAAGTAAAAGATAAGACATTGGTACTTTAATGGAGATTTTCTTGGCTAATGCAGTAAAAATGTTGCTGTAGAAAGGAAAATGGAATTCTAGTTGTCATTGTTAACAGCAATTGAAGAGAAGAGTGAAAAATGAGACATCTGCCATGATGTTGCGTAGACTTAATATCATGTCCCTATGGGGCATTGCTAGGGAAAGAACAAAGATACAGTTTTGAGGGGGGAAATAGATAATGGGTAATGGAGTGCAGCTTCAGGGCTGGCTGGAGGTGATAGTTTACCCCACAGTGCGCAGTGAGAGATGATGGGTGGGACTGGGGGAGCACAAGAGGAGCTTTGAAAATGAAGACAGTAGCAGTGTATGATGTGACAGAGGGGACAAGAGAGAGAAAGAGAGAGAGAAAGCCTTTAACAGGACAATTCAGAACAGGACATGATCAGAGTGACAGGCAGTGCAAATGACTCACACGGCGGCAGAGCTGTGGATGAGTCTTACCCAAGCCTGAGTGTGTTTGCCAAGTGTGTAGTAGGAATGTTGCAGGTGACAAGAGGATTAAAGGTATGTAACATCCTGGATCCATATTGGCAATGAACATATCTTTATGAAAGTGGAGAAGCTTTTTCATAATATCTGTTAAAAGGAAACTGAGGAGTGTTTATTCTTTGTTTCTGAATCAGTTTATAACATTACAACATCAGATCCAGTAAGGAGACAATATTGTTCTATTCCTGACAAAACCTTAAAACAACTTGCATGACACATGCAACTATGATTGCATTACTGTATTTTATTACTGTGCACTTTAAGAGGAACAAAAGGAGATGAGTCACTTTGTACAGTGTAAATATGAGACTGCAAAGACATAGCTGAGGTAAAGAAGAATTAAGAGAACTCCTTTTTCATTTACTTGAATTTATTAACAGCTGGTGACAGTTCTTAACAGATCCAGTAATGCTGTGTTATCAGTTTAGAAAAGCTGTAACCTGGTTGAAGCTCTGGATCCCTCAAAAATGATGGGAAAACTGCTGGTGACTTGGATGGAGTCACAGTTCTGCCAGGAGCACACATACTTGTTGAATGAGCAGGCAATTGGGTAGCACCAGGAAAAATCAGAATATGATCAGAGTAACAGAAATTTAAAAAAATAAAAATCAAGACACATTAATTCTGTGAATTCACACTTTTTTTTGGGGAAGAGTTGATATCTGTACAGACCAGAGGAGAATGAGTGCAGTATCTGTATTTAAGCATCTACAGAAGAGACTGGCAGCTATGAATGGAGCCCAGCAGCACTTGGAGATGCAGAACTACCACAGTATTTATCTTAGAGTAACAAAAGTTGATGTGATCCCTAGGAAAACTTACAGGTTTGCTAAAGAGAGTGAGCAGTGGAACATAGAAAAATCATATGTTGATCACAGCCTTATGCAGACTAGAAATGAGACAAGACAAAGAGCGACCATGTAATTATATCTTAGGATGTAGCAGTAAGGTAGCATAGATTTGTTAATTTGCAATTTAAAATACTTTTATTACAAAGTTTAACAGGGTATTAATACAGAAGACCTCTTAGTCATTACCTCTACCTTTACGTGCAATAGACGAAGTGCTTTTGACTGTTCAAAATGAGGAATAACTTCAGTGAAGGGTTAAATAGGGAGAAAAGAAGACATGAAAAAAGATTAGCACAGAGAAGGAAAGTCCTGATTGCCATTGGTCTAGAAACCTCTCTAAGAATTTTCCTTGTATTCTCTTAAAGTTTTTACGCTTTTCTTTCCTTTCCTAAGCAGAAAAATGAGGCATATAATTACTAAGTCATCAGCTCTATAGCTGATACAGAAATCATGAGTCATATCCAAAAAGCCACAAGCTCTAAAACATCATCCCATTTCTTGTTACCTTCTAATTACAGTTTAAAGGAAGGATATGTTGATCCTCAAAGCCTAAGTATTTTTCTTAAGAACTTGGGTCTCTGTGCTTCCTGCTATGAGGGGGTCTCTGATTACCTCTCCTACTCCAGTCTGGTTCCTTCCAGTTCCTCATGTTCTCATTCTTTTTGACCTTCTTCCCTGCATCCTGATGTGTCTTACTCCTAAGATATCTTTTGCCTATATTTGTCTCTATCTTTTTCACTTTTTTTTCCCTGTTTCTTTTTATCATACAAGCTTTCACTGTCTGTCCTCAACCTGGCTAACTTCTACATCAATATTTTCCTCCCCCTTCATTTAATTATAAATCCCATTCTTTGCATATTTATCTCTTTTCCTTCTGTGGCACGACTGCCTTCGCTTTCTTTTTTCATTCCCTTTCCTGTTATTGGTGCTTATCTTGACTCTTGTATTGATGAACTTGTCATTTTTGGTAACTAATCTGACCAGTTTCAGATTAGTTACCAAATCTCCAGTTTTTGGTAATTCCAAAGTTACTAAAACTCCAGTTTCTGCAATTTGATGTTTAAATGTGAGTCTGAACTTCTTTTTTTTTCACTTGAGGAGTCCTCATTCTCTTAAGGGCAAAGAGAAGCTCACTATTGTAGCTACAGTGCCTCTTGAAGATGGGGAAGCTAGAAAGCAACTACAAATTCAGTTTATTGTTAATTTGGGGGGTGTAACTAAAGACCATTCAACTGCAGAACTTGAGTTTGTGACTCTCAAGTTCTTCCTTGCTCCCTTTCCTTAGGTTAGCCCTTATGTTCCTTCTTCATCCTCCTCTTCCACTGTCCTCCAGTACATACAGGCAGTGTCTGTCATTCCTGAGGGCAGCTTGAGTTCTGTTGTCGTAGCAGCAGCAGCTTGATTTCACTCCAAACCTGCAGAAGTGGGCCGTGACATTTAATTATAATGTTAATCTTGTAACACAAAATGAGTTTCAGGTTTGTTGCCAATGTGTGCATCAGCCACACTGTTGCCAGAAAATCAGTGCTTATCATTTCAGTTCTGGAAGAAGCTGTCTTGAAGGAAATGCCTGTCATCTGAGCAGAGGAGTCTGAGACACTAGAGGAAGGCTAGGGAGACACTCTGAGCTGCAGGGTTCTTAGAGCAGTTGATTATAATCAAAACAGTGACTGTGTGATTGTGGTGTCACATCACTGAAGACAACTCTGGAGCTTGATTTTTCTTCAGGTAGAGGAGTGCAGATGGATTGGCACATCTCACGTGCTGTCCTGCAAATACCCTTGGTCAGTCTATTCTAGCATACTGAGTTACCTGTTTTGCTTTTAAAACTCAGTCTTAAATGTGTGCTTCTTACCGCTGGTAGGGGTACAGGGAGCTCCTGCCTTAAGGCGTGAGACAGTTTTCCCTAGTGCTTGAGGAAAGTTTGTCATGACTCCTCTTGCTGAGGGTTTGACAGAAGAATAATTTTCAAATAGAAATTTTGAAGAACAAAAAACGAATGTGAAGGTTTGGGGTTTCTTTTTAATTTTTTTTTCCTATCAAATGTGTCTCTCTGAAGACTGTTTTTAGAAATACAGGAAACCTCCAATGTAAGTCACTTTTCCTTCTTTCAAAAACTGTTCATTTTTTGCATTTCAACAAGCTGAGAGTGAAAAATTAGATAATTTTTCAAACTGTAGTTTGTTTATAAACTGAAGTTGACAGTTAAAGTTATGCTGTTTACTAGTAATGAATGCATTAGTTGCTGTTTGAAAGCTGTCATGGAAAATTGCTGTTGAATATATTTTGGCAGTAAGAATGGTAAAAATGCTGCACAGATGAATATCTAGTTGAATAGTTCTAAAGTCTGGAGAAGTCTGCATTTATGTTAAGAAGCAGCAGCTGAAATTGTTTTTTAAGGCTTCACCTGTTTACCAGAGAAGCACTTCATCCTGCTTGCAGGCAGAGACTGTTCTATGACTTATGAGGAATTTTTTTTTTCTCCAGTGCTAATGAAGGGAGTTACTGTGACCCTTAGGCTGCATTTATGAGTTACTGCTTTTTCAGTCATGTCAGCTGAAGAGAGAAGCAATTTCTACTCCCAACCAGTATAGATAAAGCCAGTATAAATAAATTGGCTTGCAGGGGCCATATAAAAGGAAATTCGTTTCAGTCTTGATAGATACATGTAAGTGCATTAACAATATTGTTAATGATCTCTTCAGAAATGTAGCAAATGCCCAATGGAGGGAGTCCACAAGTGACTGCAGACAGCTTTGGGAAGTCTGCTAAGCTGGACTCAGGGTACTGAGGCATATGGAATGGTATGGTTAATAATTACCATCATGCAGTGTATATTAAAATGCTGTAAGTCAGTAGCTTTGACCAGCTAGGATACTGTATGGGTGCATGAGAGACTTGTTATTCCCCGTTGGTGTAAGTAGGAATAAATAGTTGAGTTGAATAATAAAAAATGAGTTATGATTTGCTCTGAAAGCAGTAGTGAATTTTGATAGTACCATATGTGAACTAAGGCAAGTTTCCAGAGTTTGAGTGCTTTCCCTTGAGGAACAGCTTTCATGGAAGTTTATCAAAGAAGCTGCAAGATATACTTCTTGCTGTTACTTTCAGAAATTCAAATTTTGTCTTTCTTGTTTTGGTCTGGGCTGATTTATTTGTTTTCTGTGCTTCAGGGCTTGTTTGGAACTTCTGCTAAAAGGATGTTCATAGGATCTCAGCATTGCTGTGAGGTGTAGCAGTGAGTACTTCATGCTGCTCAGAGGATCTAGTGAACAGCTTGGCTCCTGTTCCCTTAGACCATAGGAGATGCAAGTCCAGATGTTTTAAATTATCAATGATTGCAAACATTGGTGACCTGTTGTATGCACTGCATTGCTATACGTTTAAAATCAGTACTTTTTAATGAAGTAATGTCTTTTTAAAGACAGCATGTGCTTTTTTTTCTTCCCCCTGTCTTGACTACATTTCTCTGAATTAATCTGGTATCATCTTGTATCGTAAAGATAGATTATTTTGGTCATCTGTAATTTGATTTCACTAAACTAGCCCCTAATATTAATAAATCTGCTAATAATCGTAATAGTTAAAAAACATTCTCAGTAAATTTCTCCTTTTTATAGTTTGTAACAATCACGTGAATGTTACCATTTTAAACATAAAAAAAACCTATTATGTGGATCTGAAAGTTAATGAACCAAAGGTACAAATCCTTTTTAAAAGATAATATGCAATGCAAAAGCCTTTTTAAGTCACTCTTCTGCTCTTGGTTTTGAAGTCAGACACCAGTGCTAAGCATTCAGCTTGCTTTGGCAACAGTTCAAAAGGAAAGTAAACAGCTTTCACTCTGTTAAGTGGGTGTTCCCTATTCATTCAGGATGTGTTTAACCTTTAGTTTCAAAGGGAAGGTGACCAGTTCAGTATGAAAAATTAGATTTTTTTCTGTGCAGGTGACTCTTCCCCAGAGCTGAGTGTTTTGCATGCCGTTCACATTTTTCGTATGAAGTCATTCCGATCACTCCTCTGTGCAAACGTTGTGCCAGCCAGTTGGTTGAGCTTCCTTGGGTTTGTCAGCCAGTTTGATAAAATAGTTCTTCCTTATGGATACAAATCACAGGCTTTGCCAAACTATTGCAGTAAATCCTTCCTAACCATCACCTGAACGTGTGCTCTTAGAGTATGCACAGTCAAGCGAATGCATCCTGTTCTAGTTTTTAAGTATGCTAGGTCTCAGAATTATGTCATGTGTTTTGTAGACTCTGTGCTATTGGGCCCAAGGCTGCAAATTTTAAACCAGCCATGTGAATGCAGTGAAGCTGAAAAGCTAAGACAAAAAATGTAAAATTTGTTATCTGTGTGTTTTGAAATTAAAATTTTGGGTAGTTCCCCTTTCAAATGGATAGTTTTCTGTGGAATACTAAACTTTCTTGAATAAATTTTTTCCAGCCAGAAATCATCCATCAGAATTCCTTCACCCTGCTTTAATAAGGATTATTAATACAAAATTATAAACTTGCTGCTTTTTGTGACATGATATTTTCCTAATGCAGTGTGAAATTTCAGTCTTCTTTTTGCTAAGCTGTCAAGCCACTTCGGTGTAAAACTGTTTTGTGTTTTAGAAAATTGAGATTTCAATTCAATGAAACAGTTCAGAAACTTAATTTTTCTTCATTATACAAATTCCAAAGTGATGTTTCTGAACTCAGAGGAAATGCAAAAATTGACAAGTGGGACTTACAAAAATAGTATAGTAATGTTTTAACTTGAATTTGTTTGAACTTCGTATTTCTGTTGAACTCTTTGAAATCCCAGAAGTATCAGATGAAACAGTGGCTTTTCCCTTGTTTATGTATTAATGCTGCTTATTCTCTTGAAATAACTATTTGCTACTGCTTAATTTAAGCCAGCATGTTTTCATGTTCCCTCCATGGCCAAACATCAATCATACAATTTAAATAATGAAGCCAGGCATTAAAGACACATCTTTTTAAAAGCGAGTATTGTAAAGGATCCAAATAAAAAGGGTAGGGCTTTCTTGTTAATATCATGATGCATATATTACAAAAAACATTATTGAAATGTGTGATTCAAGTAACACAAAGAATTCTTGGCAATTATTCAAAAAAAGATAAGTGACTCAACTTTTTAGTTTTATTCTTCTGTTGTCTCTTACTTAATCTGAATTTTTTTTTTCTCTTACAGATAAATCGGGCCGTTTACACTGCACAGAAATGGAGGTAAGAGAAGTATTTTGTGTTCTCTGTTAGTGCTGATTTAGCTCAGCTCTTTTTCATTAACTTATGGTGTAGATGTAGTATACTTACAGTGTGGAGTTATCATTGCAAAGTTGTACTGTGTATTGTCTTTATGACTTTCATTGGCAGCTGATAAGTGTGTCTTAACATGGGATATTTAGTCCCATGTTCAAAAATACAGGAAAGAAAGGCTGTGTGGATTTTCAAAACGAAGATTAAAGATTTGCTATGCAGTCAATGTAATCTCATTTGATACTAATCTCTTTAAAACATGTATGTATTTTAAACAATATTTAATTTGGGTAATTTCTGTTGGATAAATTATTTTGTTATACTTACTTTAGAAAGGACTGATCAGTCATGGAATAAATACTCAGTGTTTATGGAATGGCTTGGTGATTTTTGACAAGCTGAGAATTTGGATGGAAGCAGAGAATACAAGTGATCTCATGGTTGTTTGTTCATTTAAAAGCATCCTGATTTCAGATACTTTGGATACGACCTTTAATTTGGCAATGTTTTGGGGCACAAGAAATATTGTTGTATGTCTTGCTGGGGTAACAATAGAAACACGAATACACTTAAATCTGCTTGATTTATATCCTGACTGTTATTTGAATCTGTATTTTTGATACTAAACTCTGATTAGTGTTGGAATTGTTTTATTTGTCAGATTCATAGATTTAATCCAAGACTGAATGCAAAACCAAGTAGAACATCTAGTTCAACGAGATGTGGACTCACAGTCTAATTTTTATTATCATACAGAGTAAATAATACAGTCTACTCAAATCAACTTTCCCAGCAATAAATACAATTTCTCTGTCCTTTGCAGGGTAGCCTTTTCTCACTGCCTTTGAACTTTCTTTGAAATGTAAAACTGAGTTTTCACTTGAACTGTTCCATCCGTACCTCAGGCTGAGCCTGGAGATGGGACAAGGGGAGCATCTTAATTGGCAGCTTGTCAGCTTTCTCATCAATAATATATGTGAAGGTGACAAAGTGCTGTTACCAAGTGGTTTATTCATAGATAAACTGTGCATGATGATGGCTGGTTATAAAGAAAAAATGAAAGGCCAGTTAATTCAACTACAAATGGTAAAATGCTAAGGCTATCCAGGTTTTTTTCAAGTATTAATAATAAAACCAGAAATGTTCTTTCTGCAGGATACAGTTTAAGGAGTAATTAATAACAGATGGAAGTACAGAAACTGGAAGTAGGCATGTTTTATTGCTTTGTGTGGTTTGGTTTAAACAAACACATCCTGCTTTTGTTTCAGGATTTGTAAAATCTCAGTTCACAAATCTAGTGCCTTTTTTACAAGTTATAATCTAGTGTGTCACATACTTTGTATACTAAATATTGTTTACAATTTTGCTTTGTGTTTTTTAAAAGAAAGGTAATCAAAGGCCCTAACACTAAAAATACAGATAATAAACCACTGTTAAAATGTTCTTAACAAAACATAAAATACTTAATTTTGGGAAAGTAGAAGTGCTTTTCACTTCTACTTAGTAGTAGAAGTTTCAAATGAAAATGTCTAGTAAGAGGCAGTTTGATATGCTATATTTCATCTTCCATGGGAAAAGGATTTTTTTCTAACTTTGGTCTTTAAAAAGTATTTGTTAATAGTTGAAAAGCAGATTGGAGCTTCCCATGAGACAGAGGCTCCATTTTAAAATGTCTCTAGTAAGCAGGACTGTGACGATGAGCATGGTGACTCTTTATCTTCATCATTTTGAAGGAGCCTGTGAAGGAGTCAGTGGCTTTTTCCTCCTCCAAAATTCCTTTGGGGTTGCAGCGTTAGATTTGATGATGTTTGTGTTTTTAAAAACTAGGAATTCAGCGGAGACAGCTCATCTCACTTTTTTTGATTCATGTGGAAGAGAGTGTGGCCTAAATGAACACACTGGGATTTGTGGGAAACTTCTTCAAATCTTAACTAATCACCATCATAACTTTTTTTGCAAAACACCCTGTAAACTATCTGGAATTGGGACACCTTTTATTTCAAGCCAGCAATATGAGCAGTGTGTCAAGTTCAGAGTCCAGGTGCCATAGCCATAATCGGAGGATGGCAGTAAGGAATAAGGTGACCTTGTTTAATCTGCACTTGCCTATAAGTCTGTTAGGTACATAATGATAACGCTCCTTAGTCATCTCAGCTGAGGTGGTGAAATTATATAAAATATACCAGCCTCATTTGTAAATATTTAGTGCTCATATAGAAAGTATTCTGTGAATGCAAAGTGATTCATATGTAGGAGGGTTTAATTGCCATCTATTTGAAACAAGACCCACCTAAGTGAGCACAAGGCCTGTTGTGTGTGATTAATGTAGTTAACCAGGACGTGCGCTAACAGAGAGACACACTCAACCTCTCACGCTGGTTAAGAATCAGAAGGGAATTAAATGGCCTGTCCCAAACAATGGTCAATAAATTACTCGACACCATTCAGTCCGAGTCAAATCACAGAAGGAATCAGTTGTAGAAATGTTTTGGGAAAACTGTGCGCTGTCTATGCAAATTCTATTCATGAGCTCTCAGTATCTCAATTTCCCTGAATTATCATCTAAAATACAGTCAATGCTTCAAGTTTCCAATGACAAGGTTAAAAAGAATTAGCTCCATAGACAAGTACTGTGATTTTCACTGTATGTTAAGTTTTTTAATAAATATACAGGTTATAAGAATACAGTGTTCACTGTCATACAAATGAGAATATACCTGTTAGTTCAGTGTATTGATGCAAATAAAATTAACCACCTCTCTCATGCAGATGAAAATGAGATCAGGTATTTAATAGCACAGAATGTTAGGATTTCAAAAGAAGTGTCGTAATTTTGCATTAAAAGCCATGCCATGCCTGTATTAAAGTGTGTTACCTGCTCATAATTCAAGCAGTGTAAAATGTGTATTTAGCATATGGTAATATCTAGGGTTCATATTTTTATCCTTGTTGAGTGTAAACAAAAGTAACATTCTGATTGAAGAGTAATTGCTGCAGCAAACAATCCTTGTCATGCACAGTAATTATCACTTTGTTCTCCTTCCTTAGCATTAACCTTATGGTGACAAGAGAAAAGAGATGTCACTGCACAGAGGACAGGCAAAAACGTTTGAGAATCATTTATTTTAGTAACATATGAATGCGTGTGACTTCCATCAAAATAAGTTTTCATTACATAGTGAAATAATAAATTTCTGTGTGAATGCTTGGTTACAAATCTGGTAATTCTATGAAAGCTTTTGATTCCTTGCACTTCTAAGAGGAAAATTAACAAGAACTCAGAATTGCCTTCTAGAAACTAAAGCAGAACCATGCATCTTTTCTTGCAAGTGTTAATTTGTGCTTGAGCATTATGTGGCCGTTCTGATAAGTTAAGCACTCATCCCTTGCTGATGGAATTATCTCACAGAGAAGCTGCACTCCAGCCTTTGAGGGACCTGTTATTTTAGATACCTGAAAGCCCATTATCCTTGTTCATTGATGTGGGGGTTCTGTGGCAGTCCGTCTGACCTCCTGATTTTCCTGAAATACTCTATAGTCACAAAGAAGCAACTTAACAGACACTTGATTAAATAGCAAACACACAAAAAAGTAGAGTTTAGGTTTTGATCTTTAGTGTTTTGTAATGAGCTGCCTTTTCAAGAGGAGCTTTGTTTTTTTGTAATTTATGTAAGTTTTTAGCACATCAGGAGGAGATCAGTCTTGGAGAAAAATGGATTTCTGGTGTTTACTTGCTATAAGATTGACACATTGCCCTTTTCATTCAGCAGTTTCATTGGGAACACACAGCAAATATTGGACTGGAGAACTAATAATGTATTTGACTAAGCTGATTTAGTGATAGTCAAATCCTGCCATCTGTCCAGAGTTCTCTAAGAGAATTCAGTTGTTCCTTGTAAAGGCTTTGTAATTTTGCAGTATATGATGTGCCTTTATTAATCTACACACCCTGAAATCACACAGGATTTATGATGAAATCTTCATTCCAGCGATACCAGCGATAAACCTTTCAATCAGCTGGGGAAGAGTCCAGAGGCAGTTTCAGCCCTTGGTCTTCTGACAATTTCAGATAATGGATGGTGGAAAACCAGGTCTCACAGTCACTTGGGCCCTTCTAGGGAACATTTTGCCTGCGAAAACCACAAATAATAGAGCCTTAAGTTGTGTTGGTGTTTATTTGATGTTTTGGGGGTTTGTTTTCGGTGGGATTTTTTTGGCTTTTGGTAACTACAGAATTGCCTATTTTCTTAATGGGATGAGATGGAAAAGTCTGCAACGAAAGTCTGAAAGAAGAGTCAGCGTTTTGGAAGAGTAAGATAATTTTTACAGCTCTTTAGTTTTTGCAGAACCCTTTCTATATAAATTCTATTAAATTGTACTTGTGAAGATACCCAACTAATCAGAGGCATGCTAGCATACCTATGGCAGCAATCATATATACTCATTGATGGCTATCATATCAATTAGCTTTAAGGTGCTTATTTTTGAGTAAACTAGTGCCAGTGGACATGTTTGCCTGTGTGTTCAGACCAAGAGACTGATTGCTCATTCAAACTGCAAGAAAAAATTAAGCTTTAGATGTTGTTTGCATGCCTACAATTTAATGGCCCTTTGTGTTGTCCTTCTTTGTTGTTCTATATAATAAAAGACAAGTTTAGAATATCAGTATGAAATAAGAATGCTGTGTTGCTGTGTCCCATACTTTCTTTTTTTTTTTTTTCCTTTTCTTTCTCTTTTTTCTTTTTTCGGTGAGGCCTTCTTATAGCAAATAAATTTTAGGCTGCAAAATTTACAGCTGCATTTCTGATCCGCTAAATCTCTTGAAGGCTTCTAAGATCATACGACATTGTTTTTCTATGAACTCTGCTGCTTATGATTTTTCTGTTAGAGATGCTGTGTTTTCCTACTTGTTAATTTCCAAAAAGTTAATAGTTAAAGCACTATAACATAAGGAGTATGTGTTCTGTGGATGAATAAATGTGGATAATAGTGTGATTGCATGGAGGGAGTTCTTGAAGGATTTTGCCTAGGGCAGTGCTGAAACTGAGGTAAAATAACACCCTGGAGTTCAGTAAGTTCAGTTTCAGTGATAAGTTTGACCTGATAGCATTGCTTTTTTGATGTGTAGGGGACAAACTCCAAGTGCAATCTTCTGTTCCTGAATCTCTTCTCTCAGAAGTTCAACATCCACAATGTTAGAAGTATGCAGGAGATACACAGGTGATAAGAATAAAGTATATAAAATGTAGGTTAAATGACAGATGAAAAGCATACAAAG
Organism: Picathartes gymnocephalus; assembly: GCA_013390045.1. NCBI lineage: Eukaryota > Metazoa > Chordata > Aves > Passeriformes > Picathartidae > Picathartes > Picathartes gymnocephalus. The sequence goes on from WEKY01038480.1 coordinate 270,528, forward strand.
CAGCTCAGTCTCTGAAGATTTCTTGTTGTTTATAGCTCTTCTTTCCCTGCACCACTTCGGTCCACACAGCACTTATACTTGCAGTGATGAATTTAGAAGTACTGAATAGGTTCAGTTTGGTATTTGATTTTTGGAAAGCAAAGGGAAATCAGACTAGTGAGTTTTGGGGTAGTTTTCAGATGAGCGAGGAGCCCTTTGATGAACTGGTTAAGTACCTGAATATAATATTGCTTTCATTTTATGCTGCATTTTTTTCTTCCATATCTTACTTTTGATATTGTAGGACATAAGTAAATTCCTTTGACTGAAGTGGATATTAGTGGTGTTTCATGAAGAACATTAGAATTTTTTTTTTTTTCATAAAATGTTATGATCTTACTGGATTACTAAATCATCTTAAGAGAGAAAGTTGTTCAGGTAGACGTTTTGTGTCTGTGTGTTTCTAATTGATGTCTAATTTTTTCATGTTTCTGTCTGACTGGATTTGGATGCTCTCTAACATAAATCTCCTTGAAAATTTAAGCACCATTATTTCAACAATAACATGCATTACTGGCCATGGCTAATTTTAACATAGCTAAGATATCCTAATTGCTTGTTAATCAGTTTTGAATTTGGTCAGTGGTCAAAGAAGACAGGAGCTCAAGGAAACTAAACACTTGATTACACTTCAGCAGTTCAGTTACCAGGCACCAGTTTCCCAATTTAAAAGCAAATATTTTAAATTTAGCCATTAAGAATGCAAGGTAAGGATTGAAAGACAGTATCAATAAGTTTGTTTCCAAAATGTGAAGAGATTTAAACTGAGAAAAATAGTTGTTTATAAATAAGGTGAATTCGGAGTGCTCCCACCTACTTTGTTTAATACACCTGTGCTCTTCTTTCAAGTGATAACTTTTTAACATTGAGTCATTCCAACATTCCTGTTTTGAATGTGCTAAGAAATACTGATCTAATTAATCTAAACAGTTCTGGTATGAAGTAGATAATGTTTTAACATTTAAATTGTTGTTAGTCACTTTATACTTCACATGTATAGGACCCTTAGCAATTTATACTTGGGAAAATAACAAATCCTAATGAAAGGCTTTTTTTAAATGCAGCTTTAGCTGACCTAATGCAGATGAACATGTGGAATTTTTAATGAACCAGTAGACAGTGTAGTTAATCTTTGTTTAGTCTTCAATCTCTCTTGCTGCCTTCTGTTATTTTCTCTCTCTGCTGGAAGGAAGAACTGCTGTCCTCTGGTTGTGAACACGCAGAAGCTTCATTTATTGCAAGAGAAGGGAGGAGAAATGTGGTGTCCCTCACAGGATTTCTAGTGGTTACTCAAGGAAAGTACTAAGAGTAAAGCTTAATTGGAATTTTAGTCAGATACGCATTTTCAGTAGGTTAATAACAGGGCAGATCATGGTGATTGGTTCAGAAATTCCCTGTAACACTGTCTTTGAACATTCAGATATCATAAGGCTTATTCTAACATACAGTGAGATCAGCAGAAAACATCTGTTGAAAATAACGTGGTTTTTTTTTTTTTTAATTAGTTCCTAGGTTTTAGTTAATACATACTCAAATAACTACATTTTTTTTTCTTGGTACTTCTATGACTAAATGTTTTTCTTCACACGAACACTTAACATGTAGCTTTTTATCTAAATCACTTGACCTGAGCAGCTGAGACATTAAACAAAGCAAGATTCGCAGTGGAGTCGTGAGAGTGTGCAGCACTGCATGCTTTCTTTGGCAGAGAGGATCCTGAGTCGGTCTGGGGGCTCACTGAGGCAAAAGGGGGTTTTGTTAATTTTGTACTTTCTTTTGTTTGACTTGACACAGTGCAATTCATTTGAGCTTTTGTTCCAGAGTGAACTTTATAGCAACTGGTAAGTTTCTGCGCTCCCCGTGACCTACCAGTGTGAACATTTTCATCTTAAGCTGTTTGATTTTGTCTGCCAGTTACATGTCTGTAATGTCAATCATGGGAAGACAAAGCAAGCTCCACAATTTCTTCCTAATAGCAGAAGGGAAAGATGTCCCATGCTGAACTCTTGGATTAGCCTTTAGCGTTGCTGTGTGCTGTATCAGGTGAAGCAAAATACTTTAATTTACCAAAAGGAAATGCAGAGAGTAAATGAAATGCATAGATAAAATTAGACTAAATTCTAAATGTGTATTTCATCACGTCCCTTTCTTCTATTAACCAGTGGTAATTATGAAGCACCTGTAATGCTTTTAGTACTTCACCCTCAGCAAGAAGTGAAGGTTAAATAATTAACTAGGACAAGGCAACTTGTTCACACTTAGTAGATTAACTCCTGCTTCATTTAAGAAAGTAGGGGTACTCTGGTAAATTGACAAGTTTTTCCCTTCCATCTATTAGTCCCTAAGCCTAAAACACCCTTGTCCAAGTCTCCTATCACTGTTTCTTACCTGTATTGTACCTTTACTTCCAAGTGTCCCTCTCCAGCTTGCTTCCGAAATCTTTTATAGTTCATTCATTAACTTCCTTTATTTCTGTTTCTCCTTAACCAAAAAGTTAATCATCTGCTTTTGCAGGTGTGTTTTACTGCCTGTGCACAATATCTGATCATTCTCAGTGTTGCTGAGATGACTCTGCTCCAAATGTGTGCTTTCACAGATCTCTGCTTTTCTGCTTGTTTCTTCTGTTGGTCCCAGTGGATGATGTACTGTTATCTGAATTAATTCTTTTTCTGCTGTGTATTTCTCATTGTGTCTTATCTTCCTCTGTTATCTGGACCTATGATACTGGCGTTATCTTTGGCTTGCACCTTTTCCTTTCCTCCAGATGCTTGCCAAATCCCTAATTGCTGTCTGCTTAAAAGCACCCCTCTCTTCTCTGTTGCCAAGATGGTAATGCAGGCTTTGTGGTTTTTGTATTGGGTTGTCTTGGCTAATGCAAACTGCCTGCCACCTACTCCTTTCTTGGCAATGATGGGAATTATTTCTTCAAAGTTTTTTGAAAAACTCTCCTCTGGCTGCATTGTGGTTTTGGGATTGCCATATGTTGCTTTTTGCTTCACCTGTGACCTACACATTCAGGCTATCTTCTTTCTACCGTTGTAGATCTGAAGCAAACTCTCACTGCATAGTAAACAAGTTACTCCATCTGGTCTGTTTGTTTAGGAAGATATGCCATGCATTGTTTGCTTTGAAGGGAAGCTCTTACAAATGTTTCAGGGAACATAGATGAGAAGAACATGCATGTCTCCTTAGACTGCCTATTTCAAACTCCTTCACTATTTGGTGATTGTGATCAATACTTTCTTTTGAATGTACTTTGTAGCATCTCAGATTACATTGTTTTTCTGAGCATGTTGCTTGGCCTTGAGTATTTGAGTATTTCCCTTACATTCTCAGAGTGAAAGCTCCATGCAGTTCCTAAGTCTTCCTGAAATGTTTCATTTCACTGGGCATGGAGAAAATAAATACAGTTGAAACTGCATGAACACAGTCAAGCAGTTGTGGTCTCCGGTCCTTGGCCATTTTTTGCCTTGTAATTTTCCAAAGAGCTGTTCTTCTTTATAATGTTGTATTGCTTGCTATTGGAGTTTGCTTTAAACCTACAACTAGCAAGGCATGTAGAAAAATAGTTCTTTTCGCTTTTCTTCTTTCTTGTTTAATCTGTCTGTACAATGACAGAGATAATGTCCTTAATGAACTATGTTGGCCAGAATAATAATATCCAGCATTACTTTATCATAGTAGTTTTAGCTTTCATTGACCAACTGAATGTACTCAAGGACTTTTGATTTTATTTAATACACAAACTTTTTGTTATAGTGAATTTTCTTCAAAGATTCGGCTTCAAAATTTTGTCAGCTGTCATTCAGATCTGGTAGAGAGAACTTGTGCTGAACCTGGCTTTCTTTATGCAGAGTCTGGTGCTTCCATTGCACAGCATAAAGGGCATTTGAACAGTAACACTGTGTACTTATGGAAAGTCAGTGCATTGGCACTGGAAAAATGTGTTGGAATACTATTTGTTTTTCATGTTTTGGAATCATTATTGGATGAGAAATAAAAAGTTAATCTGTAAAATGTAGGTAAGGATTATATGAGAGAAAGGAAGAAAAATATGCCATTATGATGGGGAGAGTTTTACCACTCTTTTAGAGGCATTATAGCAAAATTATTTTTCAATTTAATGTACTTCATTCTCTTACAGAAGGAAAAATTTTGTTTAAAAGTTAAGATCTCTAATCCCTGCACTCCCGGCTTTCTGGAGTGTTGCCCACCTGCAGCTCTCAGATCCTTTAGATGATTTCTATGTCTTGTTATGCTAGTTATATATGCAAATGTAGTAGCAGACTTCACAGTTTAAAACCCAGACCAGGAGTAAACGAGTGCGTGATGAACTTGTGGTTCTGTGAGTTGCCCCAGTGACTTAATTATATGGACACTAAAGCAGACAAGATGAATATTTTGGTGGGAGAAAATAAATGTTCTCTTTTTAGAGAAAGACAATTTAAGTCTGAAGACATCAGGCAGATTGCCTGGTATGACATCTGGACTACATGGTGGAGCCAGTATAGAATCTAGATTGTTTAAGCCTTAATCACAAACCCCAAGCTCTTTCTTCAGATTTTAAATACTACCCAAAATAACAAGCCCATTATTTTACTGCCAAGAAGTTACTAATTCCCTTGAGAGACATTTCATCAAGATAACTACGAATTTACTTTCAGGCTAAGCTATTCTTTATTTCCTGTGTCAGCTTCTTAAATACTTTAAAATTCTATAGAAGTAGTAGCTCATTCTCTTTAAAAATAAGTTTCCTATCTTTCAGGTTTATACATGTAGATATTGCTATCCTAGTACAAAATCAGTCTTTATTTTCTATTGTTCCCTTTTTGGAAATAGATAAACTGAACTTTGTTCCTACAGAAAAGACAAGCTTACCCCTAAATTTCTTGTATACATTTCAGTCAGAAAAAGCATTTCAAAACAGATATAGAATGTTTGGAAAACATAAAACTGAACAGTTTCATAGAAGGAAAAAAGCAAGCATGGGGAATTTGAAGTAGGAGTCATATATAGGTGTGAATAAAGGGAAATTATTCCAGTAATAAAGGATAGAAACATCAAGAACTAATACAGAATAAGGAAACTTCTTTACTCCAGTGTTTGGAAAGGCAGTGAAACAAATGAGGTCTATTGTCATTTAAATGTGGATGAAATAATATTTAGCTTTGCAGTGTAGTATTACTGTAATAATAAATAGTAGGACAAAGAACTTGAAAAAAACTTCTGTTAGAAATGAGCAGGCTTGGGGTCCTAAAAATAAAATTGCATTTCACAAAATCTGCTTCAGAGGACTGGTATCATTTTTTTCTTGCGGTTGTATCATGAACAAAGATATAATCATTAAATCTATCCTAAACTGCACTGTGAATTTATAGAGTAAAACAGCATTTTTGTGTTGCTCTAGCATTTGAAATGTCATATGGAAACACAAAGTGTCAGACTAATAAGATCCCATGAACTTTACTGTCAGTGGCTTGTCCTTTTGTTTTCAGAAAAGATGGTTTGTATATGAATGGAGATCTTGGTTCTTCAATCTTATGTCTGTGTGAATATCTAGATAGATGGATTTTAGCAGACAGCAGGCACTGCAGCAGATAAACATACACACTGTCTTGCATTTCCCAGCATGGAAACTTGAACATTATGGATTAACAGACAGTTGCATTTGTATTTTTATTGTGTTGCTGTTCACCACTGATTGAATTTGTGTGACACTGGAGTTTTTGTTTGACATGGCCTATTACAGATTTTAAAAAGTGACTGTGAAAGCACGTTTTCAAAAAGCTTTTTGAATAGAAGATAGAAAAGTGTTGGTTGCTGTGTTTTTTCCCCGTTTAATGGCTGCAAAATGAGAGCAAAAATATAGTAAAGATCTTGCTAAGGTCTAGTTAGGAGCATGCCCATCCCTCTCAGTCACCCAGTATAACAGGAATTATGTATTACTTTTTTATGATTCCTTCTGTTGAAATTATCTTGACTCACTTCTACTCTTTTACATCCCTTTCTCCCTTAAAATAATTATTTTCTAATTACTTTGCTTGTCACCTCTTAGTTCTAGATCTCTTTAGCTCCTCCATGAATGAAGATCCCAGTCTGCCCCCCTTTTTTTTCTTTTTGCCTTTTTTTTTAAAGTTTCTTTTCGATTTCTGCAATCTACCTCCAGAGAACAGACTCCTCAAAGCATTCTTCTTGTCATCCACCCATACACGGAGTATCTCTGCTGCTCCAGAGAATTCCAGTTACTAAGCGTAGAGCTGTCAGTGGATTCACATCCCACAAATAGGGGAAACAAAGCCCACATCTTCAGAATCCTTCCTTGTAAAGGTGATGGGTGGCTATTTAAACCGTGTTGGCCCCGTTTGTGTTCCAGGCTAATTCCTTTGTTGTCCCTGTCTTGACACAGTTCTGCCATGGCCCCGGGGACTGCAAATGGCAGGAGTCCTGAGCACCGTAGTGCAGGATTTCATCTACAGATCTTATGAGGGTATCCTGAGCTAAAAAATGTCTGAGCAAAAGAATCAGATATGAATGGATACAGCAAACAGTTCTCAGCCACAAACTCTGCTAAATTCTGTTTGCCTTACGCCTCACAGGTGCTGCCATTTTACTTTCTGACAACACCTACAGCTGGAGATAGTCAGGATTCTGAATGTACAGTTGACTCTTACAGGTGCTGTGTCTCCCTTAACACCCTGGGCCTATCAGTTGCTCTTGGCCTCTGACCTCTAGGACACTTGTGGGCACTGCGTCTTCTTGACACTGAAGTGGAGGAATAACTCATGCTGCCACAGTCCATTGTAGAGATGCAATTACTGCACAGAATCTCTGATTTCCACAGCTTCTTCCATTACAGTGTCTGACTTAAGAATGTCTTGCAGAATTTACAGGGTCAAGAAAAACAGGCATTGTCCTTTTCCAGCCTGCGGAGAATACTCCCAGGTCATAAGATACTAAACAATCTGATTCTTATATCATGAGACTGAACGATGCAACATCATACTGAATTTGTACCTTTGGCAATATTTACTAGTGTTTCTTTCAATGTAGTTGGTTTTCCTGTTAATCACAATCTTATTTATGAGAAGACATTGAAAATCCTATGATAAATGTTCCTATACAGACAATTTAATTGTGTTTTTCTTGTGGATACACAAAGTTTATGAGCTTTATGGCTCACTCTGAATGTGAAAAATTGTCTTTTAACAATTATGGGTTTATGCCTTTCATATTATCTCTCAGACTTTTTTGTCTCCACTGTGGAGTGAGTTAACTGTGGGGGTTGCCTATCCCTACTCAAATCTTTTTGACATGGCTAATGTGTTGTGCCGAGACAGATTCTGTTAGCTGTGGTCGTGCTGGCATTGCTGATTGCCGTTTATTTCACCTTAGCTGCATTAGAGTTGATGTTGGGAAGGTTTCCAGCACTGACTTCTTCAGCATGAGCACCAGGAGCTCTGCAGCTTTGTTAAGCTGCGTGGCATTGCTGATGACTCTGGCAGCAGTGCAGTTTGCCAGAGGCTGTGCAGGGCTCTGGGTCCTCGCATTCATGAAGGCCTCTGCATGTTAATGCCCGTGAATTTGTGAGACGGAGCTTGAAATCAGCCAAAGTTAAAATGCTATGGAATCACAGAATAATATATTTAGAAGGGACATTTGAAGTGACCTCTGGTAATCTGGGATGGATGGCCAAATGCTGAAGACAATATTAACTTCAAGTTAAATGTGGTTGGTAAGGATCTTGCCTAGTTGCATCCAGGGCTAGATATCCCACAGCCTCTTCAGGAAATCTGGTCCTCTATTTCATCTCCCTTCTTGTGAAGAACACATGTGCAGGCAGCCACCCACCCAAACATAGAAAAATAACTTCTTAGTGGTAGCTGTAGTTACTTGAAAATGTAATTCATGGGTATGAGTACATTCTTTTCATCTTGTCTTTAATCTACCACCACTTGTTTTGAATTGCAAGTTGAGAAATACTGAGGGCATGGAGGTTAGTGCTCAGAGCAGAGTATTGATGTGGCAGGACATGAAAGACAAAGGCATGAACTCCTTCTCGGAGTATTGTTGACAATGAGACTGAGACAATGAGTGATCTTATTTAAACTTTGCATTATTATTATTATTTTCTGGATACAATGCTCATATTTTATCATGTGTAGCAAGCAAAAACACATAGGAGTCTTTGTATGTATTTATTTATTTTTGTCATGGTGCAATGGCAAACAAAGCAGAGTGGACACATCGGTGTTTTCTGTGAGGAGCAATATGGTATTGCTTGCTTTGCAGGCATGTAAAATAACACCAGGAATTACTGTTGCACAAGGAAAAAGTGAAGTGAGGCTTGGTAGCTTTTTGTTAAGTAGGTATGGTAAGCAGATATGTGCTCATTTTGAATATGTAAATATCGGGGGGGGATGACGGACCAGTTTCCCTTTAAGTGAAATGATGATTTCAGGAGTCATAGAGCCTTGTGACTGATCACAAGTTTTAGAAGAGACTTCATTTCACTGAACCTAATGTTACTTACATAAAGTTTGTTGTTACTTAATGAGTCTTATGGACTGTAATGTTTACCCCCAACACGTGCTACCATAATGTAGCCATTTCCTAATGTAATAAATGATCTTAAAAAGACTGTTAGGCTGTCATTGTTATTAGACAGCTGGATATATTTCATTTTCTGATTTAGACTGTATCACTGTTTACCTGCAGTGAAGCCAGTGATGAAATGTTTTCCAAACATATGAGCCTGGACAGTTTCTACATAAACCAAGAGCTCTTTGTATATCCTGGATCTTTCTTCCTTTGTTGTGTACATCCTTTTTTTTCTTCCCATGTTGATGTCTCAAATTTAGATAAATCTTTGACAGGGATTATTTGTATTGATTTTATATACCTGAGATTATTTAATGTTTCTTACAGAAATGCAGCTGCCTAACAACATGTAACATGTGCAATAAACTTTTTGCTCATATATATGCCTATACAGATAATACAGTTTTAAAATAAGAAGGCTTCAGGATAAGCAAGTATTTCCCAGATATTAGTAATGTTTTCTTAGCTGCTCATTTTGTTACACCAGCCTAAACATATGCTGTTTGGAACACTTTGGTGATTTGTTTGCTCATGTTGCCGTAATGAAATAATTTATGTAAAGAAGACTAAACCCCTCTGTGTAAATCAATCCTTTTTATTGCTCCTTAAACACTCTGAGTCAGGGTTATTTCAGCTGTGCATTAGCCTCTTCAAGTATTTGATGGAAAGAAAGTTTGGTTGTTTTCCAGGTTCACAGAGGAGAGAGAGGGAGTCTAACACATGGGAGTCCTGAAAGATTTTAATAGCTTGGAACGCCCACGCTGACCCCGTGCAGGGAGATGAGGTGTCAGAGACAGTGCAGGGAGGTTTCAGGGAGGAGGTGGAGTTGTTGCCCTGGCCTCACAGACTGGCAGCTGACTCACAGAGTGTCACTGGGCGTGTAGGATGGTCAGATGGCTAGGAGGAATGAGCCATCGTCTTGGCTAAACCAGGTTAGCTTCTCTAAAGAGAGCCAGAAGTCCTTACAAAGGACAAATGGGAGGAGGACGCTGCTGCTACAGCCCCCTGTGTGCACTGCGGAGGATTGTGCCACCCAAAATAAGTCTGCCAGTGCAGGAGTCACAGTTAATGTGATATCCAAGACTGGTTTGTGGATGTGAAAATCGCATGCATGTTTGTGTTCAGTATTTTCTGCAATAGTTGGTGTCTTTTCTTTCAAAGGAAGGTCTTGTTTATTTGTTACTGTTGATGGACCTAATTGGCATTAGTTTCATAAAAAATATTGGATTAAAAAGGCCATTGTTTGCTCCCACAAAACCATCAATGACTCAATTACAAGCATTTTCCAGGATATTCCCAAATACAATAGACTTCATTTAATTAAAAAATGAACAGAACAAAAATGAACAATGTGGGCTTGTGAGTAGTCTCATGGACAGTTATGAAACAAGTGTAGTGAGCAAATTGCCAAGTCTTTATTCTGTAGGATGAAGTTTCCCTTTTCCTGAAGAACATGATTAGTTTGTCTCAAAGGTCAGAAAAACTCAAGATGAAAAAATAATCCGATGCAGCTCTCTCACAAGTGTACTTTTCAAGTCTGTATATATTTTGGTTATGTCTTATATATCTTAGGTTATGTCTGAGCACTGGATTGTTCATTTTCTTGACTTCAGGTATCTGATTTTTCAGTAGTATTTTCTTTTCTGAGAGTTGCCACATATGTTTAATAGTATAAGTCACACTTTTTGCCCAGTGTTTTGGTATTTCCTGGTACCAAAGCCCAGTGCCCTGTGCCAGGATCCTCTGCACACACCTCTGGTATAGGGATGGGCTGCCCATGCCCAAAGCCAGCTGCACTGTGGTACAGTAGCCTTGGATCCGGTGGCTGTGGAAACAGCCATGTCAGAGGTGTGAAGAAGCCTTGTTGCAGGCATTCCTCCCGCTTTCTCAGGAGGAATATTTAAGCTGAGCCTTTGCATTTTGTCTCTTTAACTACTTCGCAGCTTGTCCCGTGCCCAGCCACATCCCTCACTGGACCTGACCCACTGGCTTGCCTTCCTGGCCAAGCCTCAGACCTGCCTTGTCACTGGAGGATGACTTTGGTCATCATGGACTGCAGCTGACCCTGGTTTCTCTCGCCAGACCTGCTCTGCCTTTCCTGTTGGAGTATCTGTGCCTGCATCCCTGGTCAGCAAGGGCACTGCCCCTGCCTCTGTTGTGGCCACCCTCTGCTCCTGACTCACCTCCTCTTGCGGAGGTGGCTGCTATTAAATGCTTCCTCACACGAGTTCCTTTACTCATTCAGAAACAGGGAAGCATGTTTCCTTTCCCTGATCACAGCATGAAAAACCAGTACAGAAAATACAGACACATACAAATGCTGAACTTTGTAGGTGGGGATGCATGCACTTATTTTCTCTCCCTGTAGCAGTGGCTGCCAACACATGCATGTGAGTACAGGTTTACACAGAATACAGAAGTTTTTTAGGTAAAGTTATGAATGATCTGGAAAATTCATACCTCTGATACCTCATCTTTTTTGAGAGTATCATAGTGGTTTATCAAAGTAAATACCAAGGAGTTGTCCTGTGTTTGTCCCAGTGATTACCATACCCTAACTGCAGACAGGAATCAGCATGCCCCAGTGCCTGAGAAATTAATTCCAGGTTTGTTTCAGTATATTACATCCGCATCCTCTCCCAGGCCAGTGAAGATGCCGTGATGACAGAGCCAATATCCATAGAAGAGCCACCAGCCAGCCAATTGGGTAGCTGTGGCCTAGTCATTTTTTTCATCTTCCCACCCTTGATGGGTGATTTATGTGGCCATTGTGAACTAGTCAAAATATAAATTTAGATTATTACTGGGATCATTGTGCCTGTTTGCTTGAAGGTCAGAGACTTGTTTGTGATTGAGAGAAATTCCTGTGTGGAAAGCCAAACATCTCAATTGTTTCATAGCAAATTATATTTAGAAAGAAATATTTTACTGTGACTTCTGAGGAGAGAAATTATGATTTACTTTAAGTAAGTCTTCTTACTTTATGAGTCAGAAAAGAACAGGCTTAAATTCTCTGGCCAACAAAAAATATTACAATAAATACTAAATCTCATCTTACACTGTAAGTGCCTTCCCCTTGCTTTAGCAGTGTTACTACCACACAGTACTGTAAACACAGTTTTAAAGCAAATTAATACGTTTTGTATCCCTTCTTTCTCAAAGAGAAGGTATTACATGCAAAGAGGGAGCTTCACTTGCTGTAAACAGAACACTAAAAGCCTGACCTTTCCAAGGATGGAAAACAAAGTCAATACTATGTCCTTTCTCCTGTTGCAGCCTCTAAACTGGGAGCTGTTTTCAAGCAACCTCAGTTTTGTAACTTCCACAGTGTTTATGTATTAGTCAAAACTAGGCCTGCTTTAATACCAGAGTTGACTTTGGACTCTACAGAACACAGAAAGCAGTTCTTTGCCCATTTTCGTTGCTCCCCAAAGAGGAATGAACACATACTTCACAGATCTATGGAGCTCTTCAGTTAGGAATATTTGTCTGATAGCTTTCCTTATGATACTGGTTAAACTGGTAAGGGAACAGAAAACATCAGAAATCTTCCTTTTCTAAGTTACTAAGACAGTATTTCTGAAAAGCCCAGTAAAGAAAATAGCAGTGTCTATCTGAGCTATGGCTGCTCTATGAATAAAATAATTATATTGAATGGATATGAAAAATGAAGAATCTTAGTCAACTGGTTGTATCTAAGAAGTCCTGCAAAGTAAGCATCCCATAATCATCTGATGTCACTTTTTTCACATCTCTCTACCATTCTCGCTCCTCTGACTAGATGCTGCTATATTGCAAATACAGAAATTTCATTAAAAACAAGAACCTAATATATCCATTTATTACATAAAAATTTTTTTTGACCAAAGTATCTACAGACTGCACACTGAAGCTGTGAATCAGGGAGACTGGGTAGAGTATGAACTGGCATACAGATACTTTTTCAGCAGCTACGTTGCAAGAGGACCACTCTTCAGCATAACTGAATCATTTCCCAATTGATGTGGAATGGGCAGAAGTTCCCCAACCAATTAGTAGTAGTTGAGATTCTTCCATCCTCAGCTGACTGATGTATTTGGGCTGCCTTCAAGGCAGTGAAGCAGAGATTGCAATGCTTTGGATTTGATTATGCCGTTTTTCCGGAAAGGAGGTACTTAGAAAAGCCTCAAATATACATATATATATTAAAATTAAAATCTATGTATCTGATGCTACCATCTATATAGTGTGTATGTATATGTGTGTGTGTATAGTAATATCTAATATAAAAGGACCACCTTAGTTGTATAAATGCCTGATACCTCAGTCTGGAACATAGCTAACTCTTGGTTCAACGACTGCCTTGCGGCGTGTTTCAGTGTTTGAGCAGGAGTTCTGAGTCTGTCTTGCTGAAAGAGTAGGACTGCCACTGTTTCCAAACAGAAAACACGAAACTTAGGACTTGTAACCACAGGAAATACCTGGCTCTTTGTTTCCGCCTGCCCGAGCTGACAGACATGCCCAAAACTAATGGCATATAAGTCAAAAATTGTCACACCAAGCATGAACCTTCTTTTTCTTCTGTTAGCAGCAGAATGTGAAAGTGGGAAATCTCACCACACTGCATGTCTTACATGAAATTCTGCAAGATAAATAAACTTATAAGAGAATTATGGCCTGCTATAAATAAATTTTGTCTGCTTTCTAGGAGGAATGGCAGAAACATCTTTTAGAATATTGCTGTCTCATCAGAACAATAGAAACATTCTATTTCTTAGGTCTCATGACCTCTTGCACACTCAGTGTGGAGACTTTCGTCATTATAACTGCCTGAAGCTCCAGAAAGCACAGAATCATAAACATGTACATAGAAGGGGTTTTTAAAAATCTTGTATAATTCTCCCTTCTACACAGAAGCAGAAAAAAAGTCCAGGTAATTCTTGCCATCATCTTTCACCCACTAGATGGTTTCTTCTTGGAAAAGTAGTTGATTTGCTTGTTTATTCCTGTCGACTTGCTTGTTTATTCCTGTACTGCTCCTCTTTGTTCTTGCTCTTCCTACCCAAGAAGAAGATTAATGCTATAGTTAAAAATAAAAAAAAAAAGAGCACTAATAAGGAATGTGAATCCTTATCTTTTGCTTTCTAGGTGGTGCCTTTCATGCCTTTGGGTAGACGTAATGCAATAAAGCAACCACCTGAGCCATAAATATTCTATCCTGTTGATAGTGTTTTCTAGTTCTTGAAATCCTTTGCATGCCATAAAGAGCTAGTAGCCCGTCTATGTCTGAGGAAACAATGAAGTGAAAAACTAGCTAATATTAAGTTTAGGAGAGGTTTACTGTAAAAATTGGAATGATTAATGGTTTTGGAAGAATGGTGTATTTTTCTTTGTATTTCTGCTTTTATTTTGTATGCTACATTAAGTACATTGCTTGAAAGTTTGTGAATTTGCTGCATGTGATCAGAACACAGGGTGCGTTAAGCCTGGTTTTTGTAATACTGAGTGTTTTTGCCTTCCTTAGTTCATTACTGAGAAAGTATTATTATGTTAATGGCTACTAAATCTGCGCATTTTGTATACAATTTGATGGCTGTTTAAAGCTGGCTTAATTTTTCTAGGAGCAAGAATGTTGATAGTGGGATAGCATGAGTTTAGCTTTTTCCTTCTTTTTATTTTCCTCCCTAGCATTTATAATACTGGTGTAAAATGTATATAGAGCTTGTAGTATCCTAAGCCTCACTAGAAAATCTGCAGCTATTAAAGTAGAAGTTACATAATGATTACTATGGGAATAATAAATCTGAAATGAAGCAAAGCAGTAGTATAAAAGCAAAGCATTTAAAATTGGGTCAGGCTTTAGAAAACTCTTTTTTTCCCTCCTCAGAAATTCTTGAGTTTGAATTCTTTAATTTCTTCCCTAAAGCCTCAAGCCTTTTAGGATTCCTGAGGTTCAATTTTGTTTTTTATTTACTTGAACTCTAAAGGCTAAAAAAATCCCCACTTTAAAACAAACCAGCAAAAATCCCTGAACTTCGTTGCACAACTCAGGAACTGTAACTGTAAGGAACAGACTAAATTGCATGAGTCTTTTGATGAAATCATAAAAACTGGTAGCTAATATTTCAAGTGCAATTACAAACATGTCTCAAGACAGACCTGGTTTCAGTAGAAATATGACCAGATAGTTTTCTGCCTGCTGTACTACAGTCCTCATAATTTGTCTTAAACCACTATCAGTGTATTTTAAGGGTTTGTCTTTAGATTTTCACTAAAAAGTTTTCAATGCAAGTTTGGTTGAAATCCCAAGGAATGCCTAGAATATATATTCATGTGATACAACTATAATATACCATATTGTCATAAGTAAACATAATATTTTAGGGGGAAAAAAGGGAGAAGAGGTAGCCATTTTATGCTACAAAAATTGACATAAAGAGCAGTGAAATAATATGTTTGTGATGAAGCCTCTGCTTCTTGGGACGCAGAAATCAAGCTATTTTTTATGAACCACTTCTGGGTCATATCCAGAAACTGAACCTTCATCTGGCAAAGTCAGAATATATTGGCATAATTTCTCCTTTTAACAAATAATATTTTTGTGATGCTGGTGCAGACTGCGTGTTCAGGTGGAAACATCTCATGCATTCCATAATTACTGAGATGAGAGAGTGACCTGGATTTTACAGTATGAATTTATGTATTTCAGAGAGTCAGCTCTGTCAAACAGCAGCACTGCTGTGAGTCAATTAATTCTAATTGTTCAGATGAGGAAAACCTTATCAAATTAGTCAATACTAATCGTTTTGTTAAAGTATGTACCTAATCCAGGAATTCTGAATATACCAGAGTTTTCCTAGCTTTGTGTCTCATTATATCTAGTTTACTTCTAGTTTGTGTCCAGATATGATACAGTGCCATCCCATCTTCCGCTGAAGTCCTGTGTTTTCAAGTTGGTCTTCTTCCTTTGGGATCAAGATGGATGCATTTATGTTTGGTACTGTCCAGCAGGCAGCTGAATCAGATGGGACAAAAGGAGTTACTGTGTCAGGAGTTAGATCTGGGTCTTACAGATTTTTAGTGACTTTTAGTTCTTTGGTATGTTTGGTCTTTCCAATATTATAATATAGAACAGTGTTCAGACATTTTGCCTAGTACATTACTATCATCTGGACACTTAAAATACTAGTAGAAAAATATACATGGATTAGCTGCTTATATTTATTATTAGAAGAAAGGAGGAAGACTTCTTATAGGTAATTATTTTCACATTATTTGATATAAATGGTACTTTTAAGACTGTATAAATTATCAGTTTATAAATTATGAACTGTCATGTGTAAATTTTAAATCAGTTTGCCAGGATAATTCTTTATTCTCTGTTAGGCAGACCAAACACCAGTCCCATGAACAGCTTTATACCAAACTATCCATACATAAATATGTAATGACTTTTATATTTTCATTAAAGTAACACATAACAATAGCACCTATGCCATAAAAGAGATAATAATTCTGCATGCGTGTGCACAAACTTGTGCCTATGGCAAGATTCCATCTTAAGAAAAGATAAAACCTAATGAATACTGACATATAAATAAAGCCTCTAATACTTGGGTTTTTAGGGACAGCCTTTATTTTTTTTTTTTTAATCATAAATGTGTGACGATTAATCACCTCATTTCTAGAAAAAGGAAATTCTTCATTTCTGTATTTGCTGCTGTTGAGGTTGTGGCCATCAGTATGATTGCTTTAGGCAAACTGCTGCTTCCTTTGCAACAGATACATTAAAATTTAAAGAGAAATGTTTGTTTAAAAATTTCCAAACAGAACCATTAGGTTGGAAGGGGCCTCTGTTCAGCTCTCAGTGCAGACTAAGTTACTCAAGGCTTTTTGTCTAGCTGAGTTTTAAAAACCTCTAAGGACAGTGGTTCCGTAACATCTCTGAGCAGTTTGTTCCAGGGCTTTGTTGTCCTCCAGGTGTTTTTTGGGTTTTTTAAAATTATATCTAATCGGAACTTTTCCTGTTTCACTTTATTTTAATGGTCTTCTGTTCCCACACTGTGTAGTGAAAATCTGGCTCTGTCTTCTCCATGACAACTTTGCAGGTATCAGCAGGCTGTCCTTCACTCCCACCGCAAAATTTTCTCTTTTCCAGCCTTGAAGAAGGCCAGGTCCATCTGCGTGTCCTCTAATGGCAACTGCTCTGGTACCCAACCATCTAAAATAAAGGAAATAAGGACAGTCTTATCCAGAGATTATTTTCCTTGTCTTTTTAATTCTTGGGTTTTTATGATTTTTTAAACATACTTTTCAAGAAATTGTATTTTAAGGGATTGTCAAATAACACTAAAGGGCCAATTAGAGCAGAGGATGTGAGAGAAGCATCAGAAAGGAACACCTCAGAACTTTGTGAAGTTGAGCAGAAAGGAAACGGCCTACTCACAACCAAACCCTGGTCTAGGGAACAAACTGCTTTGAAATGTGGCCTTACGGAGATATAAGGACCTTATTATGATACAGATACAGGGTATTTTAATGATTAAAAGTGAAATCAGAATGAGGAGGTGTTTTAAGTTTTTGAACCATGCAGTATAATAGGCTGTCCCGTATTATCTGATTATCTGTTGTAAGCAGTCATGTAATTTTTTTTTTTTTTGGAGACTTTCTTGGTTTGCTTTGTCAAGCTTTTGTTTAAATGAGCTCTGAGAAGTGGAGACATGTGAGATACTTCAATAGTTTTGAATTAATGCTCATGGACACAGTATGTCATGTTGTGAAAGAATGTTTGAAAGGAACGTATTCTGCAGGAAAGTCTGTGTGCTTTTAAAAGTGAAAGATCTTTATAATTCCTTTTGCTGGCAGTTATTCTGATATTGTGTTCATCCTCTGTTTTGAATTCTTTAAACTGATAACGTTCAGTATGTTCTTGGGATTTACTGTTTCTTAGTATAGAGGCAAAATAGTAGAGGTGCTTACTATATTAAAAATGCTTCTTTACATGAACAAAAAAATCCTTGGTGTTGGTTAAAAAGTTAACCAAACTTTTCTCTGATCCTTTATTTTTTTGAAAGCACGGAGGAGGGAAAAATCCTTTTGTGATGCTTTCTTTAACCTTCTTTCTTCCTGCTCATAAAAATGGAGCTTTGTGTTCTTGACCTTTCTGCCCTTGCAAGCATAGAGCAAAATTCCTGTGCTGCTACTCAGTGTGTTTACTAACAAACTCTCTCATTGAAAGCCTCCAAGAAATCCTCTTTGGTGCTGTCTATTCTGTATACTCATAGCATTAATGTTAAGGTGGTATTTTTTATCAGGCAGAATATTTGCGCATATATATATATATATATCTCTTCAATATTACTTTTTCCTACTGTTGTGCGCTCTAATCTTACAAAATTCTGCAATATTTTAAATATTTTGAACAGCTCTGAATGGAACAGGACATATCCCATCATCCCTGCCTTTTTTTCCCCAGCAATTGCTGGCAAAAATGTTTGAAATGATGTTGAAATGGAATCCTGCAGAATATTTTGACCTGAATAGATACGCAGTAAAAGCATGTGCAAAAAAAGAATCCGTTCTGTTTTAACAAATGCAGTTTCAGCTTGCTGGTAATGCTTGTATTGACTGAAATGCGTATCTTTCTCCTCATATATCTACAGAAAGGCGTAGAAGTTCATGTTCCTCCATGATCTTATTAAGAGCTGATTTAAAAAAAATTTACATCTCTTAAGTGTTTAGAAAGAATTGCTCCTTTGTTCCCTGTGTGGCACCATTAATTTGAAAGAGCAATAGAATTCTAAAGGTTCATATTTTAACAGGCATTATGACTGTTCCTTTTAAAAACCCAAACAAAACAGGGAACATCAAGAACAGCAGTATATTAGATATATAAGCTCTGAACTCCCTAATTCTAGAGAGCTATGAATTAGCTAAGGGATTAATTTCTAAAATGTAATTTTTTTGTTCTAGGTGATTATTTTTTCCCAATTAATTTCATGTAATACTTTTGCAAGTCGCATTTCATAACTGGAATGTCTTTATGTTCAAACTATGGTTGAACTTACAATTTGCGTAATCACACTGTAAAACACTTGTAAAGAAGACTTGCTATAATTAAGCATTAAAAAGGCTTAAGCTGATTTTCACAAGCTCTGTGCAACTGACCTAATGCTTGAAATTTGTAGGTGGTACTAGCAGTTGATAGTCAAGAAAAGCTTGCATAATTTCTTTAAATTAATTAGTTTTAATTTAAAGCAAGCTGCTAACAAATGGTGATGTTTAACATCTGGTACCTTATACTGTTGGGTCTCCCAACCCCTCCTCTTGACTTCTCCTTTGGCTGTAGTTAATGGTCTTGTTGAGAAGCTGAAGCATGGTGCCTGCAGCTCACTGTTGCATGACTAAGAGGCCACATGAAGGGAGCAAATCCCAATTTTACTCTGTGGAAGGAGCACTTAGCGCCATGCCCACGCCCTGTGCTGTGCTGGGTCGCCGGTGGCATCCTGGGTGCGGCTCCAAATCAGGCTGCTGTGTTCAAAGCCCTAAATGGGTCAGACAGCGTTATCACAAAGGCTGCCTGTCTCCTCCACAGTAGCTTCTCCGAAAGGAATAAAACTACTGAAGTACACCTTTGGTCTGTACTTGTTCAGCTACCCGGGTTCTAGATGGAATGTTGAACATCTTATGGTCTTCAGAAAAAGACAAACCTATTTTTTGTCTGGGTTTGCGTTTTTAAAGCAATTATTCCCCTAACAGTTACGGTGTAAAATTGCTTCTTCTAATAAGCTTCCAGAGTAAATAGAATAGGTTCAACTCTTTCAAAATAAGCAGCTTAGCTTCAAAGCCATAGGAGGGGATAGATAGGAAAGTGGTTTACTGCTGTAGGTAATGGTGCTTGTGTGTGTCTGTGTGCGTGTGCTCGCACACATATGCACACTGTGTGGGCACAGTCAAAACATCAGTGAGGTGGGCTATGCACCCCTATACTTTAAAGATCATTTTGAAGGAAGATCTTAGTGTGCTACTATTTCTTCACACACAGACATGTTTAAGAAAGGAAAAACTTATTAGGATGAAAATTCAGGAGTTCACAAGCTGAGAATGCCCATAATTGACGGTGATGGCTTTGCGAGAGCAGTTTGGTTCCTTTCAGTGTTTGCGTCATCCTGCTGTTTTCTCCAGGATTTTCACAGACTCATCCTACGTTATAATTGCAGCATTCAAATTTCAAGTTTCAAAGAAGGGTTGGCTCTGTCATGGGCTTAGCCATTATGTTAATTACTGTAATTTCAAAAGGTTTTACAAATGTATTTTCATAGTATGTTTTCATTTTATCGTACAGATAATCTGATTTTAGGTATCCCATTTTGAATACATAAAAGTCAATTTTCAGAGTAGTTAACACTATACAGCACTTGAAGTTCTGAGCATGCACCTTTCACTGATTTCCTTCCATTTCAGCTCTGGGGGTTCAGTGCTTCTGTCATTCTGATCTAAGTGACACTGAGGCTTGTTGGAAAAGAGGGGTATAAAATCTAGGGATGAACTATACTAAGTATGTGCAGCAAGTTTGGGGGATACTTATAAAGTTCTACTGTGACTAAAAGGTAGAGGATTTTATTAAAGCTAGAGAAGTCATTCCTGAAACCAAAGCCATGGACACCCAGGTACGTTTTAAGCCAGTCTTCCAATCAGTGAAGGCTGAAGTTTTACCAGCAAAAGGTTGCCTGAGCCTAACACAATACATCTTTGTTCTTGCCATTAGGGGATGAAACAGGGTGAAGAATGGGCTGAAAAGCACAGGGGTGGACAAAAGGCAGGCCACAGACTTCTGAAGTATCCTGCCAAGGATTAACCAGTCCATGTGGAAGGCAGCAGCCTCATATTGGCTTAGGCTTTGGGTTGAAGGTTGCAATTTTACAGGTGTCACTATAGTAATGCTTTGACAGTGGTCATTTTTGTTAGCTCCCAAACCATCCTTTCTTACTTCTTGCTTTTCCATTATAAAACCTATGACCTCATGCATGTGAGAGTTGGGAAACGGCAAAATTAGTGTTGCCCATTCCATCACAATAGGAAATCTTTTCTGCTCGTAGAACAAGATTTTCATGTATCATGAGAAGGCATTCTGCTGTCTGAAAACTTAACCTTCATAACAATGATCTTATATCACTTATTAGAAATACCCTTACTGAATCCTGATCTGTGTATCCTTTTTAAATATAGTTAATTACAGTGTCCAGCAGGGGGTTGCTTCATTGCCCCTTGCCTGGTTCACGCTATGCCAAAGGCATAGATTACGTATGTTTTTCTGTTTGGTTGGTTCTAATTAAATCTGTTCAGTGTCTATAATTAAAAATAACAGCAAGAGATTCAACAGACTATTTTCTGTCCTTTAAAATTTTAAGACGCCCCCTTTTATTATTTCATTTTGCTGGGAGTAGCTATAAAAAAGACGTCTGCTATCTGAAACTAAAATTAGACATCTAACCATGCCTGTGGGTTCGGGGACAGTAGAAGGAAGGAAAAAAGACAGGGACAAGCCTGTGTAGCCAACACAAACTTTCTTTCTGTTTCCCTTTGCTCTTTGTTGGAATAGGATACTTGGGAGACACTAAAGCTTTCTCTTCTCTTTAAATGCATTTATCTGAATTCTGCCAGAGTTCAAGTTACAACCAGCTCAAGATATCTGACCTTGACAGCCTGAAGCCCTGCAGAACAGGTGTAGACCACCTGAGATTGCATCTCACAGGCTGGCCATTGTGAAATAACTACAATAACTACTTGTAATGTAGATTTGTACATCAATGCTGCTTTGTGAGGCAGGTCCTCATTAGAGGCCTTTATAGTCTCTTGTAATGTAGATTCAGCCTCTCACACTGTTCAAGGTGATGTTGGACAAACGCTGATCTGCTGAGAAGTTATCTCTCCTTTGAAATAAATGCTCATTTGAGACGGGTATCCTTGATAAAGAGCTGTGTAATAAGAGCTGCATCCATTTGTGTTCCCAATACCATTTGTTTTAGGGACCATGTATCACAATTAATGGCTGTATTTTCAGGTGCATTTCACACAGATTATCAGTTTTTGCTTGGCTTTTTGATCCTTTCTTTTCCCACAGAGACTCAACAGTGCAGTTTAACATAGGTGTGAGTGGTTGTATGAGGTGTAAGTTACTCTTAAGAGGATGCATCTTAAGCATCCTGTTTCCTTGCAGTTCCCTTTGCCTTTCCCATCCCTGATTCCGGTCCTCAAAAGCTCCCTCGTTACCACATGTGCAGGTTTTTTAAGATGACACATTTCCTATAGGAAGCAGGTTATCTCAGATGAAGGTCATACAGGTAAAAATGTGGGCTTTTTGTCTGTATGGGATTTTTAACCTATTGCAACATCTGTGGTGTAAAGCAGAGAATTTTTGAAAAGCAGAGCAATCAAACACTGTGAGATGACATTAAAAATATTATCTCATGTCCAAATTAATCTGATATTTATCAAGCAAGTGCTTATTATTGTTTGAATATTTTTGCCCCACTATCATATATCACATCATATCATATCATATCATATCTAATGTGTTTTAATCAAGCATGTCACTTCCTCTTAATAGCTCTTTTCATATGCCTCCTTTCCTGCCTTTATAAGGCAATGATTGTTGTGGTTTCATTTTGCAGAGGACAAAGGAAAAACTTTGAGAATTTAACTGCAGTCCTTGTTTGGCTTTCCTTGAGAACCTGCTGTTCTCTCAGTTGCTGATTGAAAAGTGTTAAATAATTTATCCTTGGGGTGGAAAGACAGACTAGATTTAGTGAGTGCAGAGAATCCAGAATCTCTTTGGCCTTCCTGAATCCCTTTTTTGTGGTACTGGAAGATGTAAGCACCTTCTGGCTGTAGAAATGGCCAAGTCATGGTGAATCCATTCTCCTGCTTTGCTCCCTTCTCACAGTCCCTGCTCAGCAGACAGGGACTAAGCAGAGAGGACATCCCTGGTTGGCAAGCTGGGTACTACATAGGTGAAAAGAATGTTGTATGTGTCATGGGTTGAAAAGTGATTTTTTCCTTGCAAGGAACTTAATGACTTACTTCAGGCCTGAGAGAACCAATTGGCTGGCTAGTTCTAAGATGGACACTCTGTTTAGCCACTTAAGAAGCTGAGTATGTCTCTGTGATTCACATTTAAGAAAGGAGAAGCCGGGGAATCCCTCTCTTGCTTCCAGCTCCTGAACAGGTAACAGGGGGCCCAGCGGGGCCGGCTGGGCCAGACCGGTGCCAGGCCTGCTCAGTCGGGCCCTGCCTGTTCCGCGGGGCCGGACCGGGCTGGGCCTGGCAAGGCCCACTTGGCCAGGCCGGGCACGGCTGAGATCCTGCCACAGCTGAATCCTGGCCTGGCTGCTGAGATCCTGCAGCCCCTGCCTCCCTCTCTTTGGGAAAAGTCTGCAGCGACTTCGGCCGCTGCCCAGCAGAGATCATCTGAGCAACAACAGGGCCTGGCAGAGATCACAACTCTCAGTACACAGGTGAAACTTACAGACATCGATCCTCTCTAGAGCAAGAGGAAGGGAAAGAGTGCAGACATGTGAAGAAACCAACATGGAGACCCCGAGGTCAGTGAAGAAGGAGCTGAAGCCCAGAGGGAGGAGAAGGAGGAGATGTTTTAAGCTGAAATTCTTTTGTAAGGCCATGGTGATGGACTATGATATATTAGACCATTCCTGTAACTCATATATGCAATTGGGGGGATGCAGCGTTCTAACTGCAGCCTGAGCAAAGGCACCCATGCTGAACCAAGCAGATATTGAGGTAACTGTGGTCTATGAGAAACCTGAACAGAGAGAGATGGGGAACCTTGCCACAGAGAGGGAGAAGAGAACTCTCGCCCCAGGGATAGAAGAAAACCCTTGCTCCAGGGATAGGAGAGACCTCTCTGCCAGAGAGAGACGAGAAGGCCCTTTGCTTTTCTACCAGAACAGCTCATCCTTAAAATAGTACCCCATGAGACAGAGATGAGCCCTCAAAAGCAGTTGTGGGAAGAACTGTGTCGAGGGAAGGGACTTTCACACTGTGAACAGATTTCCTTTTCCGAGTGGCTGATTCGCTGTGATATTGGAGCCATGAGAGAACTGTGTTCTTGTGGAAAAGTCTCCATGGCATGGCAGGAGAGACTCCTCTCCCTAAGTGACCTGAAGAAAGACTGTTTTAGAGGTGGTAAACTGACTGAAAGTCTCAGGTTTTGTTTCTTTACATTGTTGGGGGTAAGTACAGAGGAGGTTGGGGGGAGGAGAAGTGTCCAAAGGTTTTATTCTGGTTGTTATTATTTTCCTTTTAGTTTTGTTAATAAAACTGTCTTTATACCTTTTAAGGTTTTGAGCCTGCTTTGCATTTCTCCTAATCCTTATCTCACAGCAGAAAATGAGTAAATAAGTTTAGTGGGTGCTCTGGTGTTTGGCCAGAGTGCTCAACCCACTACAATAAATTGGTGCCCCATGTGAGGAGGTGAACTAAAACCACTACATTAATTGGTGTTTCCACCCGGTTATCGAACCTAACCCACTACAGTATGAGAATGGTGTGAGTTGGGAGATTACAATTACAGTACTTTATTCACAGGATGTTGTAAATGTTGAGTGTTTGACTATAGCCTTTTTTTAATCCGTATTTAATTATCTGTAGTCCGATTAAAATTGGACTTGCAGTAAAAAACATAAATCTCCTAAAAGAAGACAAATAGAGTGCTGAGCAACGTGTATATATACTGATATTTATTTTTAAAACCCCACAATGTTTGTCATGAGTGTTAGACTACCCACTAGTTTTTAGTTTTTTTTTTTTTTAACTCAAGTTGAAGTATATATGACCTAGTCTACATAGGGGTTTTTTTTACATAGGGTAGAGAAAAGTGGCTGGCAGGTGTAAGTTTGAACTGCAGTATAGGTGTACCTGTGTTATTTCACCTTTTAATATCTAAAGCCCCAAATTATATTTTAGATCTGTTACATTATGGTGGTTATTACATTTCCCTGGTAATTCTACACTGATGGTAATTACTTCTAGTTTCACAATACTGTAGCAGCAAGAAGAAAACCTAAGTGTACCTGAGCTGCCCAACTAAAACCACAGCTTTTTCATTACAGAATTAAGCCCAAGATAATGGCTGCTGTTGTTATTCTTTCTGTACTGCTTTAATAGTTTTCTGGTTATTTTACAACTTTTCAGTTGTATTTTAGTCTTGCATTCAGGGTATTTATGACATTTCAGCCTCAGCTGAGTCTTTTGCATTAACAAATAGCATTTTGCAAGTCTGTAGAGCAACAAAGTTTGTGTTCAGGACCTCATGTCCTTGAAATATGTATCCCAGTTGCTTTATTTCAGCTGAGCTCTCTCCTGAGAGCCTTAGGATGAATGTGCCATTAGCAAAATGAGTGGCTTAGGTGAACTTTTGGATTTCATCTTCCCTTCTAGCTTCCAAAATTAATCCAAAAGGAGCCCCATTCTGCACAGCACCTCATGCTACAAGCCAGAAGCTCAGAGGGGTGATGGGGAGGTTCACTTCAAAAGTACTATTCTGTCAGTCAGCGTAAACATTAAGGTGAGATCCCCAAGGGAGAAGGTGGTAGGTCAAAAATCTGTTTTACTAAGGTTAACAAAAGCCCATTTTGCTTGAAAAATGAAGTGCTGCATTGCCCTCTAGCAACTGTGGGTGCTTTATCTAAGCATATGCTTCCTCACTTTAGCAACCCCCAGTAAGCCTGAAAACACCATTCTGCTTGGCAGAACGTTCATCACAAGATGGGTGATGAATGCAGAGATAGGGTGGTTTCTGTGCAGTTACAATTTGTATGCAGTTGCTTCTTAATTAGTGGGTTATAGAAGATTTTTTTAAACAGATACGTTAATGCCGTAGCCCAAAAATGTGACTGAGCAAGACACATAAAAATGGGTCCTTGGTAACAAATACTGCAAAATTGGTAAATTGGTAGCACACCTGGTAGGTCTGATAGTCATCACAAGTTTCCTCTACTAGATTTAGTGGCTGCTGTTCCTTAGAAAACAGTGACAAGTGGTCTGTTTTGAACAGCTTAATGGTAACATTCATCCATCCTTTTTTTAAAAAATTCTTTGGAAAAGAATAAAATACTCCAATCAAGAATTAACTGGAAATTTCATAGCAGTGATGCCTGAATCGGCTACCTGGAAACAGAGAGTAGACAGGAGTAAGAGAATAAAGGTGGATATTTATTTGAAAGCTTTCAAAGGCACACCCTGGGGAGCCACAGGCTGCCACTGCACCCTAAGATGGACCCCCAAGATGGACGACCAGTCATGAGTTCTTACCCCAGTTATAGGTTTTGGTACATTAGCATATCAGCATAAATTCGCCAATTAAAACTTTAGCTACTGATGTAATTCTCCCCGGCTTGCCCCCCCTTTCCCCGGATGTTGGTTTGCACATTCTGGGCCCAGTACAGGCCGAATTGTCCTTGAAGAACAGGCCTAGAGAGGCTTGTTATGTCTGTCATAGTCTGAGAGAGCAGCAGCTAACAGGTTCCAAGACACTTCAGAGTCACACACTAAGTACTACAGGATTTGAGCAATATGAAAGTTAAAATCCAAGGCATCATCAGGATGAGGTATGCTTGGAGGAAGCATCTGTAAATCAGTTCAGAAAAAGTAGCTGCAGTCAAATGACTAGAGAGAGATGTGGGCAAATATCACATATGCTCTAAGAATATTAAGGCTTGCCTTCAGTTAAAAATTCCTCCAGAATTGTTACTGTCTCCATCTGTGATGGCTGCTGGCAGTTGTGCCTAACAGAGATTTCATGTAGTGTTCCCATAAGAGCAGCAGCTACTGAAGTCTCTGCTCACTGGAGGAAGTTTCTCCCTGAGGCCATGCTTTCTAGTGAGCAGTAATCCACAGTTTGAGGTGTACCTTATGCATAAGGGGAAAAAAAAAAATTTTTTTGTACAAGTTTCTAGGTCAGACACACAGTCCCACTGGTTGGTCAGTTCATGGTGTTTTAGCTGGAAGATGTGTTTAAAATTATTATAAACATTATTCATTCCCATCTAAAAATAAAGAGCTTTCTAGGACAGAGAAAAGCTTAATTTCTTCTGGTAGAAGAACACTTTTATTGGCTTAATTAGATAAGGGCAGTGAGCAGAGAAGGTTATCTTTCTAGTCTGCTTATTCCTTTGCACCTGGGCTTTGTTGGAATGTCACATATTACTCCATAAAAACACCTTTGAGTGTAATGGAAAAATCCTTAGAAAGTTGATTTTAAGGGGTTTTATTTAATTCAGTTTAAAGAAAAATCTAAAAGAACACGTATTTTGAATGTTTTACTCTGCTTTGAAATCTCTTTATTGTTATTAGAGTTCTCTATAAATCTTAGTTTAAAATATTATTACGATTTGAGTTAGACATTTTTATATTATTGTGTTTTGCTTTTGGGTGACTTGATTAATATTAGTATCATTTTTTAAAAGTACCAAACATTTCTTCTTTTATATTCTTTTTATAAATTTTTTTAATCTTAACTATACAAAGCAAAACCTCCTACTTTTTCCTAGGTAGCTCAACCTACCCATCCTAGCTATATATATATCATAACAAGTATTTGGTAAAAATCAATATTCATGGGTTAAAACTGGAGATTAGGGAAGACAATATACTGTAAAAGCATAGAAAAATTGTTTGAGGAAGGATTACATTATACCAAGCATTTTATCAAAATATATTAAATAGTTATGGCAAACAATCATGCAGTCACTCCTTTTTAAGGCTAATTTTAGCTCTTCCAATTAAAATAGCTATTTCCTTTATGGGCAGGAATAGATTTGAGGTTTTTGCTGTGCTGTGCTTTCCTTTGCCCTAAAGCCAGCATTGATGTCTGGTAGCACAGGGTACATCTGTGCATGCACAGAGAGTTGGGTTTGTTGGGGTTTTTGATTGGGTTTTTTTCCCCTAAGCTGGTCAAGAGAATGTGACTTCTCCCAGCTAGGTCAGTTTTCTGAGCTGTCAGACCACGCTGCAGCACAAGCCCTGTGATGTTGGCAGGGGGTACACGGGGCAGGGAGGATGACACCCACCCACTCCTCTGGTTTGGCAAGTAATAGTTATTCCTTACAAGCAGTATTCTCTGAAACTGTGTCATTGCAGTTTGTCTGACACTTCCTCGTGGTGGTGATCCTCACCGAAGACTCCTCTCCCTTGGGAGGTGTTGCCTTTGCATAATAACATTTACGTGTGGCTGCCTGTTTGGGGCGAATGATCCCTGCAAAGGGGTTAATAAAAAGAAAATAAAAGCAGATTCTGCTGTCACTCTTTGCTTCAGGATTCACAGATATAAATTGTTCGATGGCACTTGAAATACTGAATGTTTGAGTCCCTGGGGGCAGTTGAGTAGATGCTCTTTCAAGCTGATTTAATTGAAGATCTTTAACTCCTTCAAGAGTATTGATGACTGTGCTCATTTAGTCAAAGAAATCTAGGCATGTGGTTGTAATGCAATGATATTTTTCTTTTATTCTTAATTTCTTAAACTTCTGTGAGGTTACAAAATAAGAGAACAAAAGAAGATTCTCTGATGGAATCAAGGGGATATCTCTCCAAGCTAAGGACATTACTTTTAAGTAACTTGTTTCTTGGCTAGGCAGGAATGTTTTTGTTCTTCCAAAACTGGGGTTCCCATGGAAGTCCAGCAGAATTGAATGTTTTATCTTTAATGGACCATCTAACTGTTACACTGTTGTTTGGTGGTTGGGTTTTTTGTGGTGTTTTGGTTTGTTGTTGTTGTTGGGGATGTTTTTGTTTGATTTTGTTTCTAATTAATTAATATTTTTTATTCCCTCTAGGAAAATTTTTCCACTTGTTAGAGAACTATCTAAAGAAACAATCTTTTTTTCATTTTGATTGATCTAGTAATTGCCAGACAGTTTCTGTTTGAGCTGTAATATGAACTGTCATGTTGTGTGTGTTAGAAAAGGTATTCCCAAAAGGGTATGTGGATATGCTAGAGTTTGTAACATGTTCAAATCTTAAAGAATATTAAAAATAATTAGGGATACTTAATTAAATTAAGGATCAAAATTTAAAGCCACAGTGTCAAAAATCATTAAAACCTTGCTGTTTTCCCCATCTCTGAAGCTTCAAGACATTAATTCTCTAGAGTGTAGCCCGGTAGTATAATTACATTGGTGTAACAAGACAAAGGGATGATGCTGTCAGAATTTATTTCCTGTGAAGTTTAGAACAGTCTGATATTCTAACCTTAGTAACTGTTTTCTCTGGCGACCTGTGCTACTTACATTTAAATAAACCACTCTTACATCTTGCTTTATATTCTCAAAGAAAAGCAGCTTTATGTATGGCATTGCACCCAGCTGATAAGCCTAACCATTAGCCTCAGGCATGTACTTTTCTTCATTTTTCCTTCCTCTAGTTTATTGGGAACAAAAGTCATACAGAAAACTGGATGATTAGAAGCACTTCCAGCTGTGTTTAAGTCTGTGTGCATGTCATGCAGAAATATAATTTAGACTTGCACAGCGCTTCTTATCCGAAGCTTTGAAAATGGGTCAATATCCTCATATAGCAGATGGTAAAACTGTTATAGGAGAGGGGAAATGATCAGTGTGAGGTTTCACAGGGAAAGGGTGATGAGGAAAACCCCACAGGACAGACCTCCAGCCCCATACACTTCTACATTTGAAACTAGCTCCAGTATTGGATAGAAGAGGTAATGCCTGTCCTTTGTGATGTGTTTAGGAAGGGCAGTACGGCTTATTCTGCTGGCGAGGTTGGGGGTGTAAAGATGCGACTAAATTTAGGACTTGCAGTCTTTGGCTGTTTTGTGTCAAGAAAACTGGGGGGGCAGTTGTATTCTGACTTAGAGGTGCTAGCAGTGACAATGCTTACTTGGATATTAGAAACCCTTAATTTTGGTTGGTATTTTACGCCAAAAATGTGATGTTTTCAAAAATTAAGAAACTCTCCACACTATAAACATAATGCCTTGGCTTATTTTTTCTGGGTAGGGATCTCTTTTTGTCATTTAAAGAGTAATAATGTTGTTAGAAAGACAGGATAATATTGCAGCATTATTTTCATTTCCAAAACATAAAGAATCCAAAGGGATTTATTACCCCTGTACACCTGAGCTCAGCTGTGTTGTTTATAAGCCAGTGAGGAAGCTTTGGGGAGCTTGTTGTGAATTGTTGATCCAGGGATGAGTTGTGTAGGACTGCATTAGAGCTCCTGTGAATGTGACAGGTCACTCTGTCCTGATGTTCTCCCTTCCCCTTGCTAGCATATTACCTCAGATACATCTTTACCTACTTCTCTTTTTCTTGGGCTGAGCACAGGAGAGTAGCTTGTACAGGAACTTTAGCACATCCATTAACAAGGTCTCAGCATTGGAGAAACTCAGGATTGCCTCTTTTAGGCCTAAATTTATGAGACTCTCAAGTTTCCCAGGCAGTGTAAAATGCACTGAATGGAGCAGATAATTTTTATTACAGATTTTTGAGGCAGTAAGTCTTATTAAGTTGATATGCATATAGCTTTTTTTGGTGTGTGTTTTTGTTCCCAAGTACCTGTGTGTCGTACATAGATGAAATGTTGGAATGAATCCCTCTCCACCTATCGTAGGATATGGAGTAACTTGGTTGCCACCTAAGCAGCTAAATAAGTTATCTGGATAATATCTGTATTCTATTTGAAAGTCAGGTGCTGAGCACTGTAGAAAATTTGACTGTGTGATAGAGGTTTCTGCAGACAGCTAGAGTCAGAAATGCTTTGGTTTTGTTATGGTTTTGGAGGTTGGCTTTGTTGTTGTTGTTGTTGATTTGCCTTTTTTTTTTTTAAATCTAAACATAAAATCCATATGAATTTTTAAAAAATAGCATAACATCTTTGACCTGCGACTGAAAGCAAATCTTTTGTTATCATCACTGTACTAGAATACATAGATATTGTCATTATTGCCAGAGAGCAATAAAACAATGCTCAGCAATTTGTAATCTAGGAATAAGGCCGTTCCATTAAGGATAATAAACTGTCACAGTTCAGCACTTCGATGACTTTGAGAGCTGGCAGGTGCTGGAATATCTTGTGCTAAGGTACTTAATGCCTGAGGTTATAAACTGTATCCTTTATATATCAATAGCTTTTATCTGTGATAGAGGTGTGTCTTAATATGGATTTCTTCTGTGGCGATTTCATTGTTCAAAAGGAAATAGAAATAGAAGTCTGTGAGTGACATTTCATAAATGGGTTATCTGCTGTTTTGTGGTCCTAAAAGCACGTGCTGAGCTTTTTGCTGAGTTTCAGCCACACGTTCTGTTGCTCTTTGGTGTAGGGTAAGTCAGCCTTCCATGCTATGATTGTATCTGAATTTCAGACCTGAAAAGAATAATGTCAAGCTAATGTCTTTTTATAGGTAGATAATTTGTCAACAGTGTCTAGTGGTGCTTTTTAAAATTATTTTAGCAAATACCAGTCTTTCCGATAAGGCCTTACAAGAGCTTGAAGGTAATTTTACAATAGCTCCCCTTGCTTGTTATTTAAATATTTTATGTTCACTTAGGCATTCGGTTTTGGAAGAGTATTTGAGTGATCCAAATGCCTGTGTCCAATGTTGCTTTTTATGGGGAGGAGGGCATGGAAGAATATTCATAAAATCAGGACCTTTGCAGAGACTTTGTCAGCCTGCAGTAATATTTTGCATGACATACTCAGAGATCATACATGACCTAAATAATTAACGTGTCTGGCCCATTAGTAACTTCTTGGACTATCATGATAGTCCATGTGAAAATTCACATGCTTCA
The DNA here is from genome assembly GCA_013390045.1 of Picathartes gymnocephalus. Lineage (NCBI taxonomy): Eukaryota > Metazoa > Chordata > Aves > Passeriformes > Picathartidae > Picathartes > Picathartes gymnocephalus. The sequence goes on from WEKY01038480.1 coordinate 301,973, forward strand.
TAATCAAGGTATGTCCTTTTGTCAGGGTTTCCTTACACATATGACTAGCAAAAAAACATTCAGTAAGAGCCTCAAATTTTTTCCTTTCTGGTCACAGGCTGTATCTGTGAATTCCCATCAGTTTCTTTAGGAAAGAAGCCTAGGTATGGCTGAGTGATCTTCCACAAGACAGTGGAGGTAGCTGTGCATGGCTTGTCTTAGGTGGCTATGTGATAAATGCAACATCCCACAGACATCTTTGAAGTTCCTCCTTTGGCATGGATGGAAAGAACAACCGCCTTATGGGTGGTATTGCCATGAATATGCAGTACCTCCAAGACAAGCAATGTTAAATTAGTATTGCTCTGTGTGTGGTTAATGACCACTCCAGTCACTAGAAAGGAGCAGCACATACCAGCCTTATCTGTGGCACATCACTTTGAAAAGGACATTTGGGCCTCTTTCTTGATGTATTTGATTTTATGCATGGAATCTTGGAATTAGGACAGTTGGACTGACAAGAGAAGTCTGTTAGGAGGCAGAAAGACATATTTTTTCAGGAATGGAGGAAGATGGATTTGAGGAAAGCTAAAGTCAAACCAGGAGAGTTGTCATGTTCCCAACTCTGTGTAAACTTGTTCAGGTGCTTTCTGTGAAGTTCATCAGCTGTGCAACACTTGAAATGCAGGCATAGCCCTGATAAATATGGTGAAACCAGCCTAACTTTTATTAAGTCTGTTGTGAGCTGCTGCTGGAAAGCTTATAAGACATACATGCAAATGTAAAACTTTAACTAATCAAGAATTTGTATTTAAAAGAATAGCTTTCATTGTCCTGGTATTTTGTTTGCTTGGCTTTTGTAGTCGTTAATTTTGGGAAGATAGGTGTGAGAAAGTTCTTGACTCAGAGGAGAACAAATGGTTTATATTTCAGCAGGTGTTTACTCACTTTAATTTATGGATTAATTATATGGGGCCAAGCCTGTAGCAGGCAACTGTAATGGTTGAAATGAAAGCCATGGGGAAGGCTGAAAAATTCTTGCAAACTGACTCTTTGAGTAAAATAGTTGAACTGTGTAGATGTTTTGAATAAAAGTGGCATTGATTTTGCAGTGCTTCATGACTATCATAAATTGAACTGAATCAAAGCTCTGGTAAGCTCTTTATTATCTATCTTCTGTATCTTGTCTGGCAGACCATAGGAGGTGTGCAACATCAGCCAAACTTAAACCAGTCACGCATGAATTCTCAGGATCAGAGCTACTGAACTAGTCTCACTCTCCTTTGTACCAGTTTTCCTTGAGCTGCTTACTTCTCTCTCTCACTGCAAAATCTTTTGCTGCAGTTAATCTGATACTCTCGTGTAATCTAGATAAAGCTTTATTCAATAGGCTGATGTGACAAATGGCAATTTCTGTCTCTTACAGTGTTTGAACCCACTGGCGTTTCTGTGGCCTGGTTATGTTTTTGGTAGTCAGCTGAAGTCTGTTCCTTCTGTTCCCTCACCTGGGAGTTCACCTGATTGCTTTCTATTTCTATAAGAAGTTATATGTATATGTTTAGCTATGTTTTATGAAATAAAATTAAAAAAAAAAAAAGACAACAGAACTGGAATAGAAGTTTGTGACATCATTGGATTTTATGTCTTTAACTTAGGATAAAAACCATATTCTCCTTATTTAAATGGAATCAGGATAACATGACCTGTATTTGAAACCCTGATATGAATAGAGGTGTATTTAAGAACTTTCAAATGACTTTCACCATCTATGTTACTTAATTATTGCATCTAATTATTTTACTGAAGCTTCAGCCATTACTGGAGTCTCCACAGTTAAATTAGGGAACTTAATTTTGTTTTTTCTCTGGGTATGAACTGTCATTATGGTGAAATTCCTTCAGGTTGAATAAATTCTGTAGTTAACAGAGTAATGATTTGTCATGATCTTGGGGATTATAATGTCTGAACAAAAGCTAGAAGAACATTGACAGTTTTGTTTCAGTGTTTAAAATGAAACACTGCAGATAAAATGTAAATTCAGACTGATACAATAGAAAAAATTATGCTTTCATTTATGCTAAGAAATTATAGTTCTCCTTAGATAATGTCTATAGTGCAATTTTATCAACTAAAAACCACGTTTATAATTATCAGAACCTTTGAATAAGTTGAAGAGTTCTATTACACTTGGTCCTCAATAAACTTACATTACTGCTGTACCCTTAGAGGCAACTGTGTCCAAAAACATTTAAGTGCTTCAATTTTTACATATTCACTTTGGGGGAAACAAACAACAACAACAACAACAACGCTAGCATCCACTTTGTATATTTTAGTCTTGATCTGTGTCTTTGATCAAAAGTTCTTGCACTGAATCTCTTTAGCAGACACCTGAATAGGACAAAGAATTAAGTAAGTAGGTCTCACTGCCCACTTAGTGTATTCAAAGACTTGGGATATAAAACCATTTTGAAAAAGATCTCTCAATATAGTAGAGACATTTTCCTAACTCTGAATGTATCTAAACCAGACTGAATATCATTATAGGATTTATTTAATTTTGTCTAATATTTCCAAGGCTCATTATATTGCAGAGAGCAGTACGTTGTTATTTCAGTAGCAAACCAACATCACCCAAAATTTAAATAATGCTGTATCTTATGTCTATATCCTTTGGAAATGAGTGATTCATTTGTTTCATTGGAAATAGTCCAAATCCTTGCTGCTTTCCTGGAGGCTCTTTAATGTTTTTTCACTGTTCTCATTTGCCAGTCTGTTGCAAGTTGCTCTAATTTAGTGAAGGTCACATTTAAATTTAGCAGTGTTGCCCGCCATTAAAACCTGGGTAATGCTACCCCATTTTCACTCGGGAATGCTCTGGTGAAAACTACGTTATTGTACCCGCGGTGTGCAGTGACAGCAGAACATCTCTCATAGTGTCCTATTTACACATGCTCTTCCATGATGTGCTCCTGAGAGTTATGTAGGGCACCTCGGAATGAGCTAAATAACCAAAAAAATGTACCTGGGGTTATCCACTTTATTTGTTCACCTTTCCTAAACGCCTGGTCTTTTTCAGTGCCAGAATTGAGTGCTGAAGAAGCAATGAATTATTTTGTTACATATGGAAATGAGATTCAGAGCAAAAGCTTTCTCCCTCTGTCGGCAAGCTAGAGAGGAGCAAGTTGGTTTTACATAACATTTTAACATGCCAGTCCTTTGGACCATATTAGAGAACTTGAGCACAAAAACTTGTGTGTGTTTGTCTTCTAATATACCATAGAAAATTTAAGATATGTAACTCTTGACTTCAAGGGTTTCTGTGTCTATGTTTATGCTGCGTGTTATGGTGTCAGAAGTATCATGTGGAGCTCCTGGCTAATTTAAAATCAGCATTTGGACAGGTTAGTCTTTACAGATTGACCAAGTGCTGCCTAAGACCATGGGTCATGGGAGAGTTGGTGGTGGAGATAAGCTCTGCCCTATGGAGTGCCAGCCTGAATTCTTGGCACTCCTGCCATGAGGCAGAATGATTCTCCTTCATTAAGTGTGTTGGAGATCTGGGTAAAATCTAGAAGCACTTAGAAATAATTATTGTATTGCACATTTTTAATAAAAAATTATTTGAATTCATAAAATACAGTAGTAGTGCAAATATTATTGTGGCTGGTGGCCATATCTGAGGCCCCTGTGGGAAGGTTCATAGTTAACTCACCTTAGGAGCTGGAGCTTTACAGCATCTTTAATCCAAGTTTAGGGACACCAAACCTCAGTGGCTTTTGCAGGGAGGGAGGACTTTAGGGGAGGGACAGGCATTTGAGCTGAAAAACAATCCTTTGCTGCTGTAAGTACAAGCCTGTCCTTAGGCTTTGTTTAAAAATCGAGGCAGGCCTAGGAAGGGGATGAAAGCTCAGACAGTGCCCTATTGTGTGTGCTGTGAGATGTGGATTCTGCCTGTTCTCATCTACGCTTCAGCAAGAATCAGGGAGATACATATATTGAGAGGGAAAAAGGATTTTTCTCAAAGTGAAATACTTCCAATAATTGCACATTTGCAAGTATCAAACCTCTTTGGTTCCTGCATAAAGGCTCTATATTTGAAGAATTTAAGAACGTTCAATAGGCAGAGTTTATTGGAAGAGCATAATTTGGGTCATATGAAAGACCTAAAACACTAATGAACCCCTGTCCAAGAGGCATGCCTTAATGTCTAGGAGGTATATGGAATGGAAAGTTCTGGGCAGTGTTTGTGTATGAAAAGAATCTGAATAATTTGGGTTTTGTTTTTGCCACGTGTGTAAAAGGAGTGTGTGGATATTGTCTTTACATTGGTTTTAAAGTCAAAGTGTTCCAGCAACTTTATCACAGTCTATTATGAAAACACCGTATAATATGAGTTCAGATTGGTGCAGAAACTGCAGGAAAGCTCACGGTGGGACAAAATTGCTCTTTCACTAATGATTTCAGCATAGCAAAGTACAAGTTCAGTCTGTGGAAATTTGTGTGTTGGGGTTTTTTTTTTTGTCTAAAGCCATGACTTTCAAAAGAACTTGATGAGAAGGTGTAAAGCATAATAATGCAGACTTTCTTGTCTATTTTTAAGTTTATTTATCCACTGATTGATTTCCAGAGGTCAGGCCCTTTGCTGAAATTTTAATCAGTCAGGAACAAACGAGTTGTAAAATTCGAGGTCTGTTTCTTCTTTTTTTTTTTACCTGACTCAAACAGCATTATTTATTATTAGTGGTGACACTTATTTCAGTGTTATGCACTTGTTTTGGGGTGTCAATGTGCAACTCTGTGGTTTAAAAAAGCTTTGCTAGGTCCATTCTTACCCATGTTTTTCTTAATATATCTCTGTTTTCACATATAATTGAAAACTATATAAGTACTTGTCACTTGTTAGGTGCCAGAAGTTTTTATTTTGTGGGAAATTGACCAACAGTACAGTTTAGAACATGTGATTTCTTTGTAAATAATTGATCCTTTAAAAAAAAAAAATTAAAAGTGATAGTCCCTGATTAACCAACTCAAAACCCCCTCTTATTTATCAATTCATCCATTCAGCTGTAAACAGCTTTTCCTTTTCTTGTTTGTATTTGATTTATATTACAGGCAAAGTGACAGCACTCGTGTTGAAGCAGCAATCAGTTGATTTGCCTATTTTTCTTCTAGTTATATAGACCTAAAAGTTTTATTTGTATGAAGTTGCATTAGTAGTTTTATCCATGGGAAGAAGTGTTGACAATTCTGTGACTTTTGTTTGATATTTGTATGGCAATTGTGTGGTTTACAGAATCCTTGGTAAACTGAGAACGCTGAATATTTTAATGCAAGTCAAAGCAAAGTTACTTAGTTAAGTTGTTTGCTGCTTTGTCTTTCAGCAAGAAGAATCTGTGATATAGACAGACAATGACTAAATATGGTTTTGATCACATCTCCTAAATAAGGAGCTGAGAGACTCAACTGTAGCTCTGACTTGGTACTATTACAGGCTTTCATGTTGTGTCAGCTTTGCATGTGTTATGAAATCTGTTCGTAGTACATAAAAATGCACAAACCATATTACAGAGCTGCAAAAGCCCCACTGCTGATATATCAAAGAAAGCAGCAGCTGTCATCCAGTTTTGGCCATGGTGCTTTTGAATGCCTTAATCCTCTTCCCAAACAGAAGAAGGCAGAGAGTGTGCACTTTCTTTATTCACCCCCTCTTCTATTTTTCTGAAGTGTTGGTAGCAAAATCCGGAAGCTGTTTTCAGCAGCTATCACTGCATGGCACAAGACATAAATTTCTTTGCATCTGATCTGGACATTTCAGTCTTCATGTATGCTAAGCCCATTCAAATGTACTTTTAATGAAAGTTAGAAATTACTGACATTGTGTTTATTCCCAGGTGCACAAAGTATCAAAGTGATTATTCAGTTATACTTCATTTTCATTTCAGTCTCCTTCAAACTGGTATTCTTTGTTCCCTTTCAGTTGCTGAAGGGGTGTATGTTGGGATTGTACTCAGAACCTGAGTTACAGGAAACACGTCTACTATTGGAATGAATGTATTTTACTTGGTGTGACTTCCACATTTTCAGATTTTTTTTTTAAACAATGCAAGTTTTACAAGACAGTTACTACAAAATAGTTTCCCTAAGAAGTGAGAAAGATGTACTACAAATATAAGTTTAATCTGTTAGAGCTGTTTTCAAGGTCTGTATGGTACAGTGTCCTGTCTCCAAAGTGGGTCATGGCAGAAGTGAGGGGAAGGGTATGAGAACTGAGGAAGAAAGCAGCAATGCTTCCCTGGCATACTTCCTGTCTCAATAGCATTTCCCAAGTCAGAACCTGTTCTTTGAACTGAAAAGATACATACAGTTTTTTTCTTCTTCACTAATTTGCCTAATTACTTCCTTAACTGCATTTTAAAATAAATATGTGTATAAACACATTTCAAGGGAATAGCATGTGCAAAATTTTTATATTGAACCAAGTTACCAAAATTATTTGAAATAAATTATAAAAGAATGAGTTTTATGTATTGGGTTTTAAATTTGGTTTTTGTTTATTAGCCACTGTCTTGCAAAGTGAATTTGCACTGCAAAGTAATCCCAACAGAGAAATGAAGTACACAACTGTAAAGCTGTCAGACCACAGCAATCATTAAATCATCTGTCTAGATAAACTAATGGGAAATGATTTTAAGTCTTTGCTAACCTCCAGCCTCTCAGACCAAAAATACTTTGTTGTGCTGAAATAAGTAAGCAGCAAGAGTAAAATACAGTAGTTTAAGAATCCCTTTGTGTTGTCCTATTTACCCAAACGGAATTTCAAAACTCTGCAGTAAAAAGTGTATCGACCAGGATCATACTGAAAGGCAGATTAGAGAAAATGGCATTTGATGACAAGGTTTGGTATATTTAGAAATGCTCCTGTTATTAAAGTTGCTGCTGTGCCAACTACTCCTACACTGAAGTCTGCTCATTTGTGTGACGTGCTATCTGTCCCAACACACGAGGAAGATCAGAGATTATATGCAATAACTCCAGTCCCGCTTCCGTAGTCAGACAAGGATCTTCCAGCAGTGACATTACCTTCTTGTGGTTTTCCATTGCAATCCCATTTTCCCTTCCCTCTTCACTAACTCCTCAGTTTGAAATGCCATCTTTACATCTTTAAAATTCTAGAAGCTTCAGTATTGCTAATAAGGAAAATCATTAATGCCAAGAGAGAGAATTTGCATTTAGCATTGTGGGATGTTCATGACAATCTTTTCCTAGCTCACACTGAGTAAGAGGTCATTGGTTTGCTTTGCTCTTGACAGAGCACAAATAAGAAGCCTCAATTCAATGAAAAATTGAGGTACTGCCTCATCACTATGGAATACAGTTGTTGGTAGTTTCAGTGGAATATGTGTGCCTCCACCAGCTGTGCAACAGGCAAAGGAATTCTTGTGGGCTGCTGCCCCAGTGCTCAGTGAGTAATACCGTGACATCCACAGCTGTGTCCAGACACGTCTCAGGTCAAGGAAGAGATGCAGGAACTGAGGGGCTGTTTCCAAGTGTCATTGTGAGGAGGAAGGCATCTCATGTTAGTCTATTCTTTCTTTTAATTTCTTCCCACCTGCCCCACAAAAAAAGATCATGTGCGTGCAATATAGTCTTACTAAGTAGAGTGGTGTTACTTTGAGGTTTGTGATATCAGAAGGAAAAAGGGAAAATAACCTTAAAAGGTCCTGCTTTGTTTTTAAATTACGAATTTTCATTTCAAATATTGAAATAAGAAAGCAGTAGGTATGTGGTATGATCTACTCTTGCTTGTTCTATGCTGTATCACTCAAGTGCTACTGTAGATATTAGCAGATCATTTTTCTCTTTGATTTTGATGTTTATTTCCCTCTGAGTTGCTGGGTTTGTTATACAAACCAGAAAAGGTTGTTCTTCACTTGAGCTATTCATTCATGTAAATGGCATTAATCTATATTTCTTTTTTGTTTTTACAGGTTATTGAATCACTAGGGATTATTATATATAAAGCCCTGGACTATGGTTTGAAGGAAAATGAAGAGCGGGAATTAAGTCCTCCGCTGGAGCAGCTTATTGACTACATGACTAATGCCACAGAAACAGATGGGAGTAGGGATGAAGGATATGATGCTCTGGATGAAGGAGTGGAGGATGACGATGATGACAAAGAGGAAGTTGAGGCCATTCACTCCTATAAAGATGTCATGAAGGTACAGTAGTCGGCAGTTTATATGATAATTCTGTCAATGAGAAAATCAGCTCTGTTTTCTGTGTTATTGTTCTGTGTGATACTGGCTGTGTCATTTTCTGATTTCCATGATCCTTTTATATGATTTGCTTGTGAAAATGACATGCAGTATTATTTCAAGTTTGACACTAGGCAACAGAAAATCCATGATCAACATTAGCATTGGATGTGCCATTAATATCACAATCTGATTTAATCCCTGCACTGGATAGTCAGCCTTCCAGTGTAAACATCTCTTGAATTACTTTGTGTACTCTTGGGTATTTCATGGTGTATTTCAATTAATTCACCTTTTCATTAGCAGGTTATTAGTGTAATTATTTCTTATCAGTTCCTTTGCTTGCCACTCTCACCTCCTGAAGCACAGGAGTGCTTTTATAAGAGTAGTTTATATGTATGGAGTGAGTCAGGACACCGTATTTCATTGGTGATCATTATGGTTGCAGTTCTTGACCTGAGTTGTGAAATTTGAAAATATAGGTTATGAATTTTAATTGTGACAAGTTCTTTAATGTTATCTGGGCTACTGTGAATAATCATTTAAAAGTATTACCCTCTGTTTTCTACAGTGTAATCTTCTGTGTGTGTTTTCGAGTCCAATGAGCTCTCAGTACAGACAGAGGTATTAATAAGCGTGGTTGAAAAAAAAATTGTGTAATTGGTTTAACTCATAAATAATCTGAGAATTTAATACAGGTTGGAAAACATTATGCTAACTTGTACCAGGGGATTGAGTTTATAGTGCTTCTTCATAAATGCAAGTCATATCTAAGGACCAGGAGCTTAGTGCACCACAGAAATTGAGTGCCATGGTGGCAGCTGAGACTAGAACAATGTCCCAATAGCCTATCAGAATACATTAACACTCAGAAAAAAAACCCCTACTAAAACCCTTCAATTCTGCTGGGTTAACAGTAGAGAGAAACTCTTAGGAGACTGGAGAGAAAGTAACTTTGAGATGCATTTGAATCCTCCTTGCATCAGAAGTAATGCTAAATGCTTAATGCCTTTGTTTTTCCTCCCTCCCTCAGAGAAGCAGAGGCCAGAGAGAGAAATGAATGAAATGGCCTTTTGCTCCCCTCTGATGGGGAGGGCCTGGCTGGCGGAAGTGCTCTGCTGTTCAAGCCCCTGCCACCACCAGCCTTGCTGAGTTGCTATGTGCAGGTGCTTTGTTCTCTCCTCCCTCTGCCGCTCCCTGACACCCAGTCACCTGCTCCAGAGGGGGCCAGCAGCACCCTGCTAAGCCCCCATGCAAACTGCTCCAGACAGTCTAGAGGAAATGTAGACAATTGATGGGATACATTCCTCCTTTCCCTCTGGTTTGGCAAAATGCTGTGAATTGGTGACAGAAGAAGTTAGATCATTAAGAGAAAGTTTCACTTAGTGCAGAGGCAGACAAGACCTTTGTATATACAGAGTTGAAGGCAGTGACTTTGTGGAAGTGATTATTTTGCAAGTTCTTTACTTGATTTCTACAAATAATAAAAGATAAATTTTGAAAACTTCACTGAATTCCTTTAGGTGTACACATCCCTGAAATACAAAAGTGGTAAGAAAATTCAACAGGTTTCAGTGGTTAAGACATGAAATAGCATCCTTTTCATTTGGCTTTCTTAATATCTCTGCTAGTCTGAGGTACCTGCCTGCTTGTATGTTTTAAAATCAGCATCTTACCTTTTATTTCTTCATCATATTTTGTTAATAATTTTATATTATTCTGGACATATACTGCTTCTGTGACTTCATCTCAGTAAACTGAAGTTTAGCTGTCATTTGTACACCATCCTAACTTTTATTCCTCCATCCCTTGGAATTCTCTTTTATTTCTGTTGTTGGTTTTACCTAAATTATTTGCTGTGGGTTTAACTCTGCAAATTACCTTTATTCCCTACTCAGTGTCGTTACTGCATTGACAGGACTAGAATGGCAGCATCATTCTGCCATATTTTTGACATGAGTGCAGATTTGCAAGATCCTTTTTTCTTGACTTAATACATTTTCAGGGGTAAGACCATCTTTTGCATGTGGCTTTCTCTTTTTTTTCTCCCCCCAGCAGTGGTAAAATGTTAGAGGCTGCACCCTTATTTACCCAGTGACTGTTTCACAACAGTAGTGTGTGGTCTTGTGATCATGAGGCTCAATTATTTTAAGTCCCTCTTGGCAAGCCTCACTGTGAAGCTTTTTCCTCCACAGTTTGTAGTGAATGCTGAAGCAGGTTTGCTTGTTGAATTGAGAACTGTTGTTCTTGCCTCCCCTGCATTCTTTACATCACAAGCTTGGAAAATGGTAGAGATGGGCTGTGTGATACTAATACTGATTTTAAGGTTTTTAACTGTGTAGTCTCCAGTCTGGTAATTATTTTGTCCTTGAAAAGTGATTATATGGTTCCTCTTCCAAAAACTGTCATTGTCTGGTCCAAGACCTGCCTGCCACTAAGACTGAATTTTTCACCATTAATCACTAACTTGGGTGAGCATATTTTGTGATTAAAACACAGAGGTAGTTAAGATGTGTCAGGTTTTTCTATAATGTAAAGTAAGCAAGGTCAATCCTGCTCCCTCCCTGTGGCCTGGAAAATGCTGAGTAATGTGGCAAACACTGATTCCCAAGAACTGGGAAAAAGGTAGGTGCTAAATAGTACTGCCAAGATCATCATTGGCAAAGCCAATGGGGAAGACACAGACAAGCTTTTATGCTGCTTCTTGGTATATTTGGCTGATTTAATTCTGATTTCCTTGGCAGGACCAACCTGCTGCCCAGACTTGACCTACTGTTTTTAAAAATGCATCTGTGAAGAGAGGAGACATTGGCTGCCAGAAGCTTTTAGTCTTTGATATATTTCCGATGTGTCAGCCCTGCTGCAAATGAAGGGAGAAATGGAGACAGTAAAGACTGGACATTTACAGACAGATGCTTTCCTTGTTTGAGTCCCTCTCTCCTGCCCCATCCATTGTGTGTACTCACCATGTGCAGGAAATCTGTATGTGTCAGCAGGGCCAGGTTCACTCTGCATGTACACAGGACACAGTAATCCTGAGGGACTGGGAACACGTTGGGTTGACATCACATGTACACCTTGAGAAGCCTTGGTCACCAGAGAATATAGACAGAGAAGGCCTGGCATGCTGGGCAGTGTTGGGCTTGCTAAGGGTGTGAGAAGTCCTGTCATGTGGCACCTTTATCACAGCATGGGGCCCTCCCTGATACTGAAACAAGATGATGCAGTTTATCAACCTCTTCCAGAGTATGCTCAAACCCTAATTCCACTCCTTATCTGAATATTATCACTCCTTATCGCATAGATCTCTCCAGTCAGATGGTTTAAGCCAACAACTTTTTTCATGTTAACCAGAGGCGCTTTCTAAGCTGCAATTTATCAATATCTGCTGGCTTGAGCCCCAACCCTAAACCCAGTTCCAGTATTATACTTCATTCTAGGTCAACGCCCTTTTCTAATTCTAGATGTAAATGTAACCTCATAAGGCTTTGATAGCAGGTTTTATTCTGTGCTGATATTTGGCTGAACTGCCATCCTAGCCCCGTCATTTCTTCCAGATTTGAACATCATTGTAGCCAAATTGCTGCTGCCAGTGCTGGACTTCACCTCAGCCCTTCTGCAGAGCAGAGGTGTTGCATAGATGTTGTCAGTTGTACCTGCAGGTCACAACACTAACCTTTGTCACTGCCTTGCTACCTTTTTCTGAAGGTCTTATAGAAGGTACATAAAGAAGGCAGTGCCCTCCCTGAACCAGTATCTTTCTGTTACTTACATTGACCTTTCATCCCAAAAGTTAACCCAACATTTAACAGGAACCTTATCTGTAGCTAAGCCACACCTTCTTGTCTAGGACACAAATATGGGTGGATGGTCTCTGGTGCTCAGTGGCTTCAGGTCCCAGGTCTTACCTAACTAATCACTTCTAGGTAGTTCAGTAATAGTGTTTGTTAATTCTGACCAAAAATTAACTGTCATGAAACTGCTGCTTCACAAAGGTGAATGAGTGACCCAGGTCCCATAGTAAACAAAACTCGTACGTAAGAAAATGTTCATGCTGACTTAATTTGTATGAAAATATATTTCAGAGCGGCATGGTCAGTATTGTGTTATCTCGCTATAAGAAATGTGAATAAGGTTGCAGTTTGCAATATTTTTATTGGTAGAAAATGATGTTTGTGCTTTGCAAAGAGGAAGAATAAATTGTTTCTCTCAACCTCAAACACTCCTCCTCTCCCATTTCAGTTATTTTAATCATTGGCATGGTCATGAGATGAGAAACTTGTATGTCTAGGTGACTCATATGTCTTGGTAGTTCAAGGATATGAGTGACTCCTTTCAGCTGGAAGGAACTGAAAGTTACAGTGGTGATATTGATCTGCCTCGGTTTTATTTTGAGTAATCTGATAGTAGTAGAGACCAACTATCTATGGCATGTGTAGGATTATAGGGGAAAAGTATGTCCTGTCTCAATGCAATTATAGGCAGGATAAGAAGATCTACATTTAGATCTAAACGTTTTGGAGACTCCCTTCTGAGTCTGAGGACTATTACCCATATAGATGCCGTGACCCCATGTAAGTATAATATGGGAACCTGTCAGAGAGGAACCAGAAAATGCAGTTAAAAACAAGTCAGGGTATTTGTTTATGACAGACAGTTAAAGAGCTCATGTTACTGGAATTCAAAGGCCCATAATTTTGTCTAGTCCAAGCTTAGTAAGGTGCAGCTTTCTATGAGTGTAATTCAGTTTAAGGCTGGGCTGGCTTAAGCATTTTTGTATGAGCCTGCAGAACAGTATTTGTGCTTCGTTTCAAAATAAGCAACTTGCATTGTATGCTGTAACGCTGTGTGAAGCTGGTGAAGATTTGGAAACTTTCTGAGATGATAAAGGAAGTCCCGGATGTTGCCAATTAATCTTATATTAAAAAGGAAAGCAGCATCACTGGCCATTTGTGAAAATTCCAATGCTCAAAAAAGACAACGATTGTTTCCCTTTTCTTGAGACCTGTACTCATATGTTTATGTGCTAGTCTTCATCTTGGTGGATCTCATTTTAGAAAAACATTATTTTTGCTTCATATGCATGGAAAGACATTGAAATTACAGTAGGTTGGAAGTCCTCAGTTCTCTTCACTTTTGTTCTCACAGTACTTGCTGGCTTGAACAAAAATTTATCATATTCCACTTGTGGATCTTCAGTCACAAAGACCTGCTGTCTGAGATCCCTTTTGTAATGTTGGGAAACCTCCTATCCCATCTGTTTGGGACTTTCTCTGAAAGTGCAGCCATCTAGTTTTTGTACCTCTTAAGTTCTGAGGAAGGCATGCTCTCCTTTGTCTGTTCCTTTTTTGCAGTTTAACTCTTTGGGGACTGTCAGATAGAAAGAAACCCCAAAATCTCCCAAAGTGACTTTGTAAACACAGCCCCATATCATACTGCCATGACAGGACACTCTCAGGTGGATGCCCCTGGGCAGTTTGGGCCCCTAGAGGTGGAGTTTCATGGTGCTGCTCTGACCAGGTATACAGCTTGTGTCAGCACATGTCCTGGCCACCCTTTCTCTCTGTGCTGCATTGACAGAAATGGGAGCTCTGAGTCCAGCAGTGAAGCCACAAGGACCAGGGCTCATCTCCTATGCTCAGGCGGTGAGTGTGTGCTCAAACATCCCCTTTGGGATTCTTACAAAACGATCACTAAGACTGGACTAGCAAAGGAGTATGTGGATCTTGACTGAGTAGGACCAATCCACAGGCCTTTTCTTATTCTTTCACCATTCTTTGAGAGAACTTGGAGTTGTCTTAGAAATGCAGCAAACCTGCTGTTTTTCTCTTGTCCAGGCAAGTCTTGTGCATCATGGTTATTCATTCAAAACACAGTGTGTTTCTCATGTCTGTGCTGTCACCTTTGTTGGGATCTGTGTCCCTCATGTGTAGCCAAAGCATCCCAAAAGTTTGTTTGCCTTTGTTCTTTAATCAATTCCTTCATCTGTTTTGTGCCACAAACAATTGGGCAGGTGCAGCTGAAGAGTAAACAGTGTTCCTGGCTGAGTCATTGGAGGAGTCGGTGTTTGAAGCTCCTGTACTGTGCAGGCCTACAGAGCTGAGCTGAGGACAGACTGTGCAAAATAAAGCAGGAGTGTCTCTCTGCATTGTTTGAGTGTTTGTAACGTATGAGCAGTATCTCCATGTTGCTGGTATTAAAATAAAAGTATTTAACAATAATAATAGGGCTTTGATATGAAGGGCTTATACCTGATGTGCTTGCAATGAAGTTGTCCCTCAAGACTTTGGTCTTACCATTTAAAAAGAAGAACTTTTTGTCTTCCTTACTTTAATTATTCTTGGAAACATTCCTTCCATCAGTATGAGCTTACATAAATTGGAGTGTCTTACTCCAGGCTGGGAGACAAAACCAAATGACCTTTTCTGCAATGAATTATGGCTCACAGTAGCACATCTACACTGGTTTAAAACCCCTGTACCCATAATTCACATAATTATACTGGTACAACCTGTCTAAGGTCTGTAATAGTCTGAGGAATCCAAGGAGTTGTTCAACAAAAACAGGAAACACAAACGGGGTGTTCAGATTATTTTGATATATGGGGAGGTTAGAATACACCTGAAATTTATGTGTGGTCCTTATGCATCTAAAAGAGGCACAGTAGGGCAGGGAGTTTTTTCCCCTGTCTCTTTTGTGCTGTAATTATTATAAATAATTTATACAGGGGTAAAAATAAAGCTCAATTTTTTAGTGCAGATAGAAGGGTTCTTTGGTAGTAATGGTGGCCCATAACGCATAAAAGGCAGAATTTGTCATGACAGAGCTCCAGTTATTCCGTAAAAAATACAAGTTCTAAAATGTGCAAAGCATTCTGTTAGAAATAATACATCTGAAGTATCAAAGAATCTATGTGAGCCTGCGCTGCCTAAAATATACCCTGGAGACTAAAGTAGATCAATGAGTGTTTACTTCCACAAGGTATGTTCTGTTTGATCAGATTAATCTGAAATTCTGAGTAATGACTAGAAATCAGGGTAACGGTCAATTAACACAGTAATGCTGTAGTGACCCATAACAAAGTAGGAAAAGAGCAGAGCCACTATTACAAAAAGGACCCATATCTTCTCTGCCCTACAGATTAACTCCAGTACTCAGCAAAGCAGCACTGCCTGACCTGGCCAAAGCTGGAGGGATCTGCCCGAGTCTCCCTCTCCAAGTCTTAACCTCCCCTCTTCTGCAGGTGTTAAGACTGATAAATGCACAGAAGGCCATGATGGGTTTTTCAGATTCACTGTCAGCCTGGTAAAGGCAGTGGATCTGGTCAGAAAGATTACTCTGGACAGCAGCTTGTCTTAACATTAGGATTTGGCAAAGATTCATCTTGTTAACAATCGTTTCCACCCATGTAGACTTGGCAGCCTTGGATGTTTGTGGTGTTGCCAGTCGCTTTTTATCTCTGCAGGCTCCTTCAGCTGCTTTAAAAGTGAAGGCCATTCTTACACAGGCTCGCATGACATCTTCTCTTGTGTCTGTAAGGTACAGGTGTTTGATTTACATTCCTGTGATGCCAGCATCCCATAGGGGATAACCCATAGGGAATATCCCAGGATTGCCTGCATTACTTACATGATGTGTGGGATATGTGTTTTAGTAGGCAGGTAAGCTAATGGTGACGTGCAAATTTGATGGGCAGTTTTCTCATGTAGTATTATGTGCTGCAGATTCCCAGTAGCTGCTCACTGACCATGAGCAAGAGAGCAGATTAACTTTTTTCTGCAGTTTTTATGTTGTGCATATGCAACTCTTGTTTGAAATGGGGAGTGGAGGTGTTCTTATAGGTCTAGTCCTCTACAGGCATGAGAGAAGTAGGATTTATGGGGTGGGGGAGAACTTTTTAATTAGTCTGACTGATTTAGCTGGGGGAAAATATTTTATTCCTTCCAGGCTGGAAGAAAAGGTCCGATGGCAGAGTGTCCAAGTGCTTACCCGCTATAAATTTTGGAGTCCCTAACTTCTCCACAATCCATCAGCCTATTCAGGAGAGAGGTTAAGAGGAAAAGTGGCTGTGGAAGTTTTGTCTTTTCTAGCTCTTGCCAGGACATAGATCACTGAACGTGTGTTAAGAAGTTTATCTTGCTGATAGCAGTTATGTAAAAAACTGTGTGCATTTCAGTTGTCAATGTTGCTAGTCCAGAGTCACTTACAATTATATAATTGCATGGCCAAAGAAAATGGAGGCAGCATAGATGCTACAAAATTACTTAATTCCTTACAGAGGCATATTGTCCTGTAACAGCAACATGGGAAAAATAAAGAAACGGAGGGATGGCCCTTTAATTAAGCCTCTGTGATCTTCTTGCTTTTGAATTATTCAAGAGGGAGCCTTGGGCTTGAGGCAGAGTTTCTTTTGGTGCATTTATTTCAGTGCCAGTAACAGTATAAAAAGAAATTAAACATTTGGAGGAAAGTTCATAGAATTTAAAAGTACCATTAATTGTCCACAATAATAATCTCTCTCTTTTATCTATGTGATTTCTTTTAGTATGCTCTTGACGACTGGGCCCCCATTATGCTATTTTCTGCTCCTCTTTGCTTAGTGTACTGTTGCATGCTGTATTTTAGAAAAATATTTAAGTGAGATAAGGTCATTCGATACAAAGAAATAAACAGTGTCTGCTAGACTGTGCTGACCCCTGAAGATCTGCATCTAAAAGGCAGGATATCATATTTATCCCAAAGATTGGTCTGAAGACAGGGCATGTTTTGCATTTCTTAGTAAAAGGTTTTTTACAGTAGGTTTTTGTTTAAAACATGTAGTTCCAACATCATTCAATAGTATTGTAACTGAAGCACTCCTGAGGAATAGCTTTCAAAAGATCATTGTCCGCAGGATGCATGGCCCTGAGTGTGTTTTAAGTGATCGATTTGTAAATATTTGTAATGAAATAACACAATGGGAAAAGTAGTATTCTTCTGGGGGATGGCTTCAGTGCATTTCTCATGTAGTTTCAGGTTTGCCTCACTGCAAACTTTGGGCCATACATCCCGAAGCTTGTGTGTATGTGAGTCGAGTATGCGGAATTGTGGAGAGTGATTTGAATATTTTAACCTAGCAGCCTTTCTGATAACTCACGCTAATCTGTGCAACTGAATCAAGTGATTACAAGAGCTAAATTCCTTGAATCTACTGAGCTTGGCAGAGCATTAACTGAAGGGAAGCTGTAGGGCAGCCTGGATGCTATAGAAAGATAGCAGGCATGGGAATTCAGGGATTTAACATGAGGAGGCAAAGCAAACCAGCAGCACTTAGTAGCAACCATGAGTAGTTGTTGTTTAGAGACCCAAACTAAAGCCTCTAAGGAGGAATATTTATCTGAGGGATTGACAAGGACAGGGAGCTCAGGAATTGTGCTGAGGGCAGGCAGCTGCACGCGGTGGCAGAACTTCATACGCTGCTCTTGCTTTGCTTTGTGTAAAGCCTGTAAGGAAGGCACTAGGAAGACTCTTTTCGGAAGGTTGGGTGAATGGAAAACAGAGGCGTTTTATTGCCTCTGCCCTGAAGAGAGAACAAAACCCTTTGTTTTGTTGTTATTTGTCTATTTGCATCTCAGAGAAAGAGGCTAGAAACTTGATTTTAAGCACTAGAAAAGCCAGGCATTTGTTTTGTAGTTATTGCATTCACTTCGGCAGGGAAGAACATGATACTTTGGGTGATTTAAGCCAAAAGAGAGTTCTGTGGTTGGGGTTTATTGGGGCAGGTTGGCTAGGTTTGGGGTTTTTTGCTTTCTCTTAGGACAAAGCAGACTTGGAGTTGGGACAAGAAGGTCATAATGAGCAATTGTATTTGTTTTTTCTTTTTGGCATGCCAAGATTTCTTTATGTGAGCATTAAGACCAACACTTGTTTAAAATCAGCAAATTCTCATGAAGCTAAATCTCTTTATGAAATGGTCTCTTCTAATCAATTCACATCTACCAGTCCATTATATCATACTGTATGTAACAAAGCCCCATGTAAGTATTTTTATACGGTCACATATACTTACATAGGTAGATGTAAGATATCACTATCCTCAATCCACCCTTTAAAAAGGAAAGATTGTATGGTGATGTTTAAAAACATGACAGTGTTAAGTGAAGAAAGTGAGCTATAGGGTTTATTTTTAAAAAAATCTTATGTGGTAGCATGTGGTATTAAAAAAACAAATGGAAGAACTGAAGTTCAGGCCAGTTTTACCAAGATGTAATAAGTCTTTTCATGTTTGGACAGAAGCAGCACGTCATACTTAGAACTATTTTTAATGGCTCAGAGGTAAAAAAAATAAGGAATATGTTTTCTAGGCAACACACATATGGAAATAAAATACTCAGTAAGTTAATTTTGTCCTTGTGTTTGCCCTTGTGTTTAATTTCTTAAAACCCATATAGAAAGTGAAGGGATTCTTGTATCTTAGCTTGATGAAGAAAGCTGGGGACAGTCCATGTAAATCCCTTCAAAGTAATTTTAAAGCAGCTTTGAACGTGACAAGCGTTTAAGTGAATTATGTTGATAGACAGGTTTCATTAATTAAAGTGATGTCATTTGGTGTCTTAAACATTTGTCCTGATTTTTCATTCTAGGCAGTGTAACTGGAGGTCAACATGTGGTCAGCTTTACTTTGAAAGTAACCGCTGTGCTCCTTGTAAAAGGGTGATGTCAGTCCTTTTCACATTTGAGTGTGCTGGTGAGCAAAGGAGGGTGTTTATTGCAGTTTCTTGCCCTGGTAACGGTGCCTATTGGGTTTGGAGCCAAGCCACTTTGCCGGGGACTTTCCAGTGAAGTCTGGCTGCCAGAGACACTTGGCCTCATGGCGTCACATTCAGGAGAAGTGCTGAAATCTGTCCCTACCAGAAACCTTCAAAAAACAAAAAACCTTACCTCGGACCACTACGAGTTGGGTTTGCTTTCCTACCCTGGAGAGGGAACATTCCTGCTCCATGCAGGATGGCACCCATCCACCCTCAGCCTGGCTCTATGGTCAAGCGAGCAGGTAAAACAGGATGGGCGTTTCTGTTGTGTTCAGGACACTTCCTTCTGGGAAGGTGAAACTCGGGAGGTTTGTAATCTCTGGGCAGGTATTGCTTGTGTCTGGGTGCAGAGCAGTGAGGGGAGATAATCAGCAAGATAACTAGACACCCCCCACAGACCTCTGTTGTCTTATGTGCCTGCCACAATAAAAGGATTATTAATTTTCTTTACCACTCTGGCAGATAAAGATTACCTCTCTTTGAGGGTAATTTGGCAGCTATCTAGGCCTTTTAATGAAGGTGCTTCAAACAGAGTGGTTTCTTGGCAAGTCCTTGCTGGTGTCATTCAGAGTTTGAGGGCACTGAGCCCCCCTTGCCTTCCCTGCCTCCCCCAGATTCCTCTTGAAGCCGTCTTTCTTGTATATCATCTTTTCACTGATGTATAATTAAGGATACTAGCAAAAAGTCCTTTAGAAACATTTTGGACTTTTTGACAAGAGAGTGATGTTTTAAGTTATCTTTGCTGACAGAACAATCTGTAAGCTTTAACACTCATCAGTTTTACACCAGACTTGGTAGATGTGATAGTGCATCCTAAATTCGATTCAGAGCTGTCAACTGACTCCACTTGAGGCACTTTGCCAATGTCTTAGGTATGTCCCTTTATCCGTTGCTATAAAGTTCAATATGAAGTTGATGTTAAACTGGCTCTCATCTTGTTGAAGGTAGCAACATTTGAAATAGATTTTATATACTTGCATTTCTAGTTACTGTACTTTGCTTTAAAGTCTTGATTTTTTAGAAATATAACTACCCTGACTTTCAGCCTTCAAAAGTGGTTTTATCATGAAAAATGTTAGTATAGAAAGGAGTTGTCCAAGAGTAACAATTGGTCTTTGAGTACATGCAGGAGAGTGCTCTACCATGATCACCTCTTTGATAACCTTACTCTCCGTGGACTGAGGTCACTACAGTATTAATTACCTTCCAGAGATATAATTCCCTTTATAATTCTGCTTTAGAAGGCATGATAGACTTATCATGTAAAATCATCTATTTCAATAAACATGTATTAGATGCCTCTGCAAGTGCCAGGGGTTTTAAAGGTACCTTTGAAGTTGAAGAACTGAGCTGGGAGCTCCTGCCTGACTTGTAGAGATATATCTTTCATGATGTGTAGCTGAGAACAGGTAAATAATTACCTATGGTGCAGGTCCTTAGAGTACTTGGCACAAAATAGTTTAATTATTTTAAGGGCTGTGTTTGAAAACAAAGCAGTCATGCAGCACTTGACTAGAGAATCAGAAAAATGGCTTGCCTCTTCCATTTTTTCTTTTTCCCTTCAGATAATAAGATTTTGATGAAGAGGTGCTGGTAGCTGGGTTGTGGTGTGTGGGGTTTTTTTATTGTTGGGTTTTTTTGCTGTTTGTTTTTTTTCCCTGAACTATTCTCTGTTGAGGACATATCCCTTTTACTGAGGAAAATACTTGTAGAAACAAGGTTCCTTCTCAGATAAGAATGGTAAGACTTATCCGATGTGGTTGAAATAACCTACAGTGCAAAATTATTTTATGCTATTTAAAAGCAAGGTAATAAGGGTTGGAAAGATTCTTCAAATACTTTAAACTATGTGTATGTTTTCCAATGCATCTTTTTCTGAGTGCACAAGTAAATTCATTTCCAAAAGAATGTTCAGCATTTAAAAGTATAAGTAGGTTTATTTGAAAATATAACAAACTGTGCTTGTTCTTGCAGTCAGAGATTGGCCGAGGTGCATGGGTTGGTCTCCTTCTACAAGTGGCATATTTTGAAATAAACAAGATAACTGTTAGAACAGCCTAACAGTTGTTAGGGTTCTAACAACTAGGGAGGAGGAAGAAATGTTCTAAATTTATTTAGTTTATTAGCAAGAGACAATCTCTCTTGCTCTGCATCTTTGGGTTCCCATCTTGTGTTGAGGACTGTGTTGTTCATCTCTTTGGAAGCAAAGACCCATTGCTCTCCCCTCCAAGAAGTCGTGATGTGAGAAAACTAATATATTTTCAGATTGGAGCAAGATGTCAGTCTTTAAAATCTAGAATCTTCACAACCTGTTTACTGGAAATAATTAAGGTTATATTTCATATTTATTCCTATGAGTTCAGGACCTAAGATTTCAAGAAAACTATCAATTACTGCAAGATACGTAATAATTCACTACAGCTGTCCATTCTAAATGTTCATATGGAGACCAAGATCTTTTGAGTAGATAGGCGTGCAAATGGACCAGCAGAGCAGGGAAAAATACTCTGTAGCATCATACGTGATTTGGTCAGTGATGGCTTTGATCCAGAATTTTATTTTCCGTATCACAAAAGATTCCTGAGCAGCCCAGTGGGCTTTGCATTGACCTCAGATGCACTGACAAAAATAAAATCGTAATTCCTGATGTCACAAGGGAGAAAGAATATGTGTATGAGTATAAGGCATGGACTGCAAGGCTGTGACAGAGCCCCAACAGCACAGCTACTGTTCCCACAGTGCAGACTCAGCACAGTTTGGGGTACACGAACTGGCCTTGAATATTTGACATAGTGGTGCTTTTACTCCTGTTGCTGCCATTGGCAAGAAACATGTGGAGGCAAAGTGAAGCAGCAAAGTTGTCTTTCCCTGGAGCCTTTGAGCATTCATAGCAGTATAAACACCATCTGCAGTCCCTACAGGTGGTTAATCCCACCTGTGTACAGGGAGTATGTCGAAGCCATTGGCTCCAGGTAATTCAATTTCAAGTAATTACCATACTGGAGACAATTTCCCGGAATGAAGTGTGTGTAAAGAAAAAGACAAAAAAGGGCACCACCACTACAAGCAGAGGGAAGTGAGGACAAAATAATAAAGTTCTGTTTTATTGGATATCTATTCTGTTTGAATAAGCAAGGATATATATTTGAATCAAAATTACTTAATTTAATCAATAAATTGAGGGTTGAATAATTTT
>WEKY01038481.1:0-12536 GCA_013390045.1 Picathartes gymnocephalus
CCTATGGAAAGGATGGTCTCCCATTGGGCGCTGGTTTAGGTGGGGCTGGTGCAGGGGGAGTTGGGGGTGCCTATGGAAAGGATGGTCTCCCAGCTGGGGCTGTGGCAGTAGCTGCTCATTTTCCTCTTGGAAGTGAGGAGGCGATGGGATCTGGCCGTGGCTGGGATGCCACACTGATCAGAGCTCTGGGAGATGCAGGTGGAGCAGGAGGAGAGGGCTTTTCTGGGGAAGTTTCTGCACTGTGGGGTGCAGGATCTCCCTATGGCAAGGATAGAAGGTCAGCTGTAGCCATGGCTGGTGCAGGTGGGGTTGGGAGGTTGGGAGGGGATGACTGGGATTCAGTCCTTGGTAAAGGAGGTGTGGGAGGTGCTGGTGGACCAGGTGGTGAATATGGGCTGGATGCACATCTTGGCCGATCTTTGGGAGGTGAAACTAGAAAGGGCACTGCCAGTGATGTCAGAGGGCCAGGGAACAAAGGTTCAGCCGGTGACAGAGGGTCCCTGTCAGGTCCAGGAGGAGCCAGGGGAGAGGGCACAGATTTTGGACAGCTGGGCTCCCTTTATGGCACAAATTCTGCCTTTGGAGGGGCAGGGAGTAAATCCTATGACAGATCTGTTGACAGGAGTAGTTCAGGTGGGTTTGGTCAACATCCACTGAGTTATGGCCAGATGTCAGGTCCTTTTGATGGACCTCCTTCAACAAACCAGAGAAACCAGGAAGCTGACCTGGATCTTAAAGGAAATGATTCCCTCAACAACAAAGAAAGCATAGGACGAAAGAGACGGAATGTCCTGGATGATCTCAAAGGTGCGTGGTTAACTGGTGACTCCTGGTCTTTGCATTTTGATACTCACATTCCTAATCCTGCAAAGAAATGGGATGTTATGGTTTAGATAAACACAACTCAATGTACAAATTTGGGTGTCCCATGATCTGTTCCTAATTCTCACACTGATTGGCTGTTTGATCTTACACAATTTGCTCTGATCAAACTGCCTTAAAGGTCTAAATTATTTTCTTTGTCTAAATGATCTAAGCCAGGTCTCATCTCTTCCTCTGTGTTTCACATCTCATGGAATAGACCAGTTGACAAACATACCAGTTCCCATAAACTTTCAAGGAATATCATCATGTTTCTTTGATACTGTACCAATTCAAAACTGAAGATTTCACTTTCTTTTTCAAACACCTACTGCAAAGAACTGTGTTTTTCCAAGTTCTGGGAACAATTCTGTGCCTGCTTATACGGGATTATGTAGTGTAAGGAGCTCCTTTCTCTTGTAACATCAGGAATAATAGGGTATTGAATAGAGTAAGAGGGGAGTAAGGTGTTTGCAGCCATTTGAGTAAGACCTGTGGCTCCACCAGCAAGATGATGATGTGAAAATTGTAGGAATGAGAGATTTCAGGTGTATAATCAGAGGAGAATATTCACCTAATGGGATTGCTCACAAATTAGCAATTATAATTTCTAAACCATAAATATAAATAAGGAAGTAAAATCATCAAAATTGTAGTTTAAGGGGAAGGAGTGGGGTATTTATTAGAGAGGAGATGACGATGTTAATGGAGAAGAACTTGGGAAGGGAAAGAGGAATACAGGGGTGGAGAACAGTGCATGTGGGGCTGTTTAGGAGGATGTGTTGGGCAGCCCCGTGTGTGGTCAGTGCAGAGGAAGAGGAGGATGAAGCAGTGTATCTACACCCTGGAGCAGCCTGTTTTTTCCACTGCCTGTAGAGGGAGCCAAGACAATTAGCATAGACATAAGCCAGCAAATCTGCAGCTGGATAATGTGATTGGTGATGAGTCCATTGCCCAGGAGATGGATGTTGGGATGGCTGCACGTCCCTCAGGGCACTGAGTGTACCCAGCTGCCCCACAGCAAGGTGGCACAAAAGCCTCTCCTGACCAGAGGACGTATTTCTTTCAAAAGCTCTTTTCCCCTCACGTGCACGTGCATTTTCAGCTCTAGGTGTCTCTCTGTAACACAGACTTAACTTCTTTCCCTTGCTTTGTGCCTGTTCAGTCCCACGTTGTTACCTCAACAAGCAGCTGGCAACCATGCGAGTGCTGAAGGGAGACCCAGCTGAGCTGTCCTGCACTGTCAGCAAGGACAATGTGACAGGAACCTGGTTTAAGGATGGCCTAAAGGTGGGTTCCTTGAGCTTGCTGTTGGCTTTGGGTAGCAATGGTCTGCTCTCTGGCTCTATTTCGTAAGGGTGGTGTCAAGGTGTCCTTCCCCCTGACAGTCACCTGCGGTCTGAGTGGGGCTCTGGAAGGGTTCACAGAATCCCAGAGTGGTTTGGGTTGGCAGGGACCTTAAAGATCATCCAGTCCCCGTGCCCTGGGCAGGGACACCTTCCACTGGACCCAAACCCTATCCAACCTGGCCCTGTCCAACCTGGCCTTGGACTCTTCCAGGTATGGGGCAGCCACAGCTTCTCTGGACAAGAGAATACTAGAATATTGTCATTAAACATGCATGACATTCATAAGTCTTTTCAACTGCATTTCAAATTGTACTCTGTCCAGTTTCAGTTTGGATTGCATTTTTTCCCTTTTCCTTTTTTTTTTAAGGATGGGTCTCTGTCCTTTACTTTGTAGTTAACAAGCATGGATGGAGTCGTCTTTGAAAAGAAAGGTCTTGTTCACAAACTGATCATTAACAAAGCTGAAGATATTCATGCTGGGAAATACAGGTTTGAAGGTGGAGATGTAAAAACTGAAGCTTCAATTTTTGTTGAAGGTGAGTCTACTCAAACCACCAAGGCAGCATGAGATAGGCCTTAAATGTAATATATTTACTCAAAGACATGTCATTGGTTATTGAGATAACTTTATTATAAAAAAATTACAAAATAAATGGGAAATGTTTTATGTACAGGTTGGTTCATTTTGCATTTGCAGTTTTAACTAGGGAGACTTCTGGTAGCAACTCAAAGAGTTTGGGGTGTACAAAACACTTTATCAGTGCAGATCCTTCATTCTTGTGTTCAATGAGTTACCTAGGAGAAATTTTCTCTAGTGAAAGGACAGTGTGATACCACATAACCTTGTGATAATTATCCTGTAGCAAAGTACAACTAAAGGTGCAGGTCCAAGTGTTGTGAGCTTCTAAGCATTGCTGGTAGCACCATGAGGAGTTCCCTTCCCTCCAAGGTGAGCCTTATCCTCCTTGGATTGTTGTTTTTAATGGCCTTGTATCACCTGCTTAGATCCTCCGCAGGTGGACAAAGTCCTCCTCAAGAACTTGACCAGTGTCCCCGTGGTGGCCAAGGCCAGGGAGGGGGTGAAGCTGCAGATCCCATTTGAGGGCCGGGGGCCCATCAGGGCCACGTGGCTGAAGGACAGGATGGAGCTGGGGGATGACACCAGGATCCGTGTGGACAAGACAGACACCTGCACCACGCTGTCCATCTCCAGCTGCGACAGGAGGGACTGTGGGGATTACAAAGTCAGGCTCAAGAATGACAGTGGTGTCCTGGAGATCAACCTAAAGCTCATGGTGATAGGTAAGATCCTGTAACATCCACTGTGGTTTTCACTGTAAAGCTTAGGCAAGGAATCCATTGACACTGGTGACCACCTTATTTGGAGTGACTGGGTATTCCAAGAGGAACAAGATTCTGTATATTGCCCCGAAATCAGGGTACAAGGGAAGATTGCTGGACATGCTTCTTGTCCTTTAGTACAAGGGAACACAAACCTAGCTTGGTTTTTCATTGCCTAAGCAGCCAAGTTTTGAATGTTCAGACACTGTGGGAGATGTGACTGTACACAACATGCAAATCTGAAATAGGGTATCAAGGTCCAATTCAGCCCTCCCATAAATATCTGGGCTCCTTTGGGAGACCAGAAATGAAGTTTTGCCTGTATTAGCAAGCTGAACTGGTGCAATACTTATGAGAACAGTTGACAGAGGGAGAGCAAGGGCCTGGCTTTCCATCTTCCCCATCAAAAGTTAGAAGAGTACAAGTTTGGAAGTGGCGATTCATGTGCCCAGCCCTCATCCTACAACTGCGCCTGCATTTCATCAGGAACAGTTTCCCAGCTGGTGAGCAGGGGACAGAGTCTGCTCCAAACCACAGCCAGCTGTGTCTCTGTTCATGTTCCCAGACAAGCCACAGCCCCCAGCAGGACCCATCAAAATTGTAGAAAGCTCTGTCAACAACATCACGATCCAGTGGAAGCCCCCGAAGGATGATGGGGGCAAACCAGTGCAAAGGTACCTCGTGGAGAGGCAGCAGGTGGGCAGGAACGACTGGGAGACTTTGGGAGAAACCCCCAGGAGCTGCACCAGCTTCACCACAAGCAAAGTGGAAGAAGAGATGAGCTACTACTTCAGGGTGAGGGCCACAAATGCCGAGGGAACGAGCGACGCGCTGGAGTCAGGGGAAGTGAAGGTGGCTGGTAAAGGTGAGGAGAACTTCTCATAATTCATAATTCAAATTGGGAAATTCATTATCAAAGCTGACATCAAAGGAAACTCACTGCATTGTGGATGTTGCTACAGATCTCAGCTCCAGTCTTCACACAAAGCTGTGGAGGTTGCCCAGCAAGAGCAGCGGTTTGGCTGTAGGCTCTGCTGATGCTAAGTGGGATGTAATTATTCCTTGGTCATGCTCCATTCTGGATTGGAAAGCAAGTTTCATGGGGGAAAAGCAAAATGCATCAAGAGCAAAGGAAATTTTTCCCAGTGTGGCTGCAAAGGGAACATGTGAGACCTTTTCTTAACTCCACAGGCCAAGGAGTGTCTCTGTATATGCAGCACTCCTCAGCATAATCATTCCATTCCTCTGATCTCCAAACAACTGAATATTGTCTTTGTCCTTCAAGGAGTTTAAATACTAGAACAGGTTTGTGATGAGCACAAATGCAGTACTAGAGAGAGCAATGTTCAGTTCTAATTATCTTATTTCTCCATTCTCATTCCCATGATTCTGTATCTTGAACACTTTAGTAGATGGCAAAGAAAATCCATTTTTTTATTAGTTCCTGTTGTTGAAAGAAAGAATGATGCTGACTGTTCATGTCATGTAGAAATGACACACCCCACAGACAGAGAAGTTATCAGTCCTGATGACAGGTCTTTTGTGAAATCCAAACTCAGGAACAGAGTCCATGCTGGATCCAGTTTGTGTGGAGAACAGGATCCACAGCTTCAAGTCTCAGCCAGGTTTTCAAAGCACATGCATAGGAATATCTGGGGGAATCTGAAAGAAGAAATTACACACAACACCATTTTATCTTGAAATAAAAACATACCTGCTAATAATGAAGCCCTCATCTCTTTGTAGCTTCCCCTGGTGCCCCAGATCCCCCTGAGATCGTCAGTGCCAGCAGGGACACCATCACCATAATCTGGAAAGCTCCCTGTAAAACCGGTACTTCCCAAATTATGGGATACATTGTTCAGAAACGCAAGAAGGGCACTGTGACCTGGCTGCCAGTCACCAAGGTGCCTGTCAAAGGTGGGTATTCTGACTTCTGAAACAGCCTGGTAGATTTGAAAAGGCAAAAATGTCAGCTGGGTTTAGGAGCTGCTCAGCATCTTACACCTTTCACATCAAGGTGGTGATGGGTCACAGGTTGGGCTGGGTGACCTTGGAGGTCTTTTCCAACTAAATGATTCTGGGATTCTGTGATTCAAGGATTGTTTGATTTTGAAAGGAATACAATGAACACATCCCAGAAGTTCACATGAACTTGGCTAGGGAATGGCAGGGGAATCAGTGACAGCT
The DNA here is from genome assembly GCA_013390045.1 of Picathartes gymnocephalus. Taxonomy (NCBI): domain Eukaryota; kingdom Metazoa; phylum Chordata; class Aves; order Passeriformes; family Picathartidae; genus Picathartes; species Picathartes gymnocephalus. The sequence goes on from WEKY01038481.1 coordinate 5,742, forward strand.
TTTATGGCTCCTGAAAATTTTTCAGTCCATAATTCTGCCTGGAGTAAGGCACAAATTTCTTGTGTCACCTTTCCTGATGGAGGACAGCTGCCCTGAGCCAACACACTCCTCTCCTCTCTGCAGACAAGAAGCTGAAGGTGACTAGCCTCAAGAAAGGTGTGCAGTACGAGTTCCGCGTGGCAGCTGTCAATGCTGCTGGCACAGGACAGCCCAGTGACCCCTCAGAGCCTGCCTTTGCCTGGGACCCCACCAGTAAGTGCCCTGCCCTGTGCTCTGCTTTGCGGGTGTTTGTGGGGAGGAGATGTTCTTAAATCCTCTGTAAAAGTGTGTGGAAACAAGGATCAGTAATTGGGGAATGTTTCATGGCTGAGAATCAGCTGGAGAAAGGAATGGAAGGATTTCCTGTAGGATGTCCAAGTTAAGATCTGGCAGATCCCAGTGTAGGGTAATGTGCAGTGTGGAGAAACACTCAGGATGAATCGCAGAGTGTTTTGAAATGTTGTGGATTTACTGCAGGGCTGGTAGGAGCAAGGACCTGGATCCAGCTCTGAAGAACTGGGACAAGGTGGGGCAAGACAGCAGGGTGGAAATCCAGTGCACTGCAAGAATGTTGGAGAATTTCAGACAATGACTGAAAAGAGGGAAGAGAAATCCTAGAAAAATAGTTTAAATAAAATTTCTCCTTCCAGAATCTCCAGGCCAAGTGCAGGACCTTAAAGTGAGCAGCAGTGACAGCACCAGTGTCACGTTGACATGGAACAAGCCTGAAGTGCAAGATGGGAACGATGTGAAAGGCTACGAGGTGGAGATGAGGCCCTGTAACAGCCTCAGCTGGACCAAGTGCTGCACCCTCCCTGCAGAGAGCACCTCGTGCAGGGTCCCGGGCCTCCAGGCCAGGGAGAAGCTGCTTCTGCGCGTGAGGGCCCTCAGCGACAGCGGCCCTGGGGAGGCCTCGGAGCTCGAGGCTTGTGCTGAACCTGCTGCTCCCATGGGTGAGTCGGGGGCTCTGGGGCTCTGGCCCTGGCACTGGGGCACTCTCAGGGAGCAGGAGCAGCCAGCGCTGAGGGACACTGCGCTGCTGCCAGGCCCAGCCTAACACAGGGACAGTGCTGCTCCTCCTCACCTCGGGGTTATCTGCTCAGCTCAGCAGGACAGTCTTGATATTAACTGATATTAGACATGCAGTGCACAGCTCCTTTAGAGACTCCTTTTGATAAAACAACCCTCAGAACTCCATTTTCTCCTTGCACTTACATTTCGCCCCCTGTGCAGGGCCACAGCAGTCACCAGACAGAACCCCACACATACCTTACCCCTGCTTGTATTCTTCCAAGGGAAAAATAGAGTTTTCAGTCAATTTTTAGACAGTCTTCTGGAATGAAATATTTCATTCTCTTAAATCACAATTTTTTTTGCTGTTCTTGAATACCTTATTTACTTTTTAATTGTTTAGTTTGAAAGTTTTCATCCTTTTCACTTTTCCATCTTTATTTACCATCTGCAGCTCTGCTTTTTTCCTGCTCTTGAGAATATTGCAGAATTACAGACATAAAAGATAATTCTGTGAGGGGTTCATCTTCCTTAACTTGGATCCCAAGTGAAAATGTCTGCTTTGGCCTATGCCTGGAGACCCCATATATCAGTAACTAGATAAAATAAATCCATCTGGAAAGCAGGTTTTCAATTCTATATTGGAAACATGAAATACAATTTAGCATTACTGTATTTGGTATTCTTAGAGAAATACTAAATGCTATAATATATTAATGAAAAGAGAAAATGAAATATTTCAAATGCTAAAAAATACTATTTTAGATAAATTCTGTCAGCTTTCCTGTGGATGTTCTGTGCTGTGTGTTGCATGTATATTTTATAAGTGTCCATTGGAATTTCCTTTTTCCAGACACCATTTAAACACAAAAGATGATTCCTGTGATGGAGTAAAGTGTGGCAAAGAGCCACTTCCTCTGTGACTGAGACATCGCATGAATACAGAGATTGTTGTGAATGTATTTTTACATCATTTTCCCTTGTTTAGTCATAGTGATAAATGAATAGTAATGAAATTTGAAAGGTGCAAAGTCTTGAACTGAATCAGGGAGATTTTTCCCACTGTGAATGCCTCACCAGCCTCACCCAGCTGGGAGAGGCACCAGGGGGTGAAATGTGTGATTGTCACCAGTGACTGCACCAACATCCACCCTTTGGGAGTAATCCTTGTCTTTTCCAGTCTCTCCCAGGTTCCTGATAGATGACACAGTGAAACGCTTCCTGGTTATAAAAGCAGGGAATCCCATCCGGGTGAACATTCCCTTTGAGGTGGGTATTCAGCGCTTAGGAGAAATTCCCTACCTGCTTTTATGATGCACTCAATAGCAGACTGGAAAACTGAGCCACTGTTTTTATGTAATGGAATTTTGTCTACAAGTCACTGGGAAAATAATTTGGCTTGCCTGTGCTGTGTAGACTTTCAGTGTGAGGAAAACTGGAGCCAGAATTGAGCTGTCAGTCTTGGCATTGGTGTTTTATGACATTGTGGTCATTCCTTAACCTCTGCAAACAAGGCTCAGTGCTGTCCACCTAGCCTTATCAATGTACTCATCCAGTACTGCTGTCAGACTTTCCAAATCAGTGATTTCCCTGTGAATCCCTCAGAAGGCCTTGAGGCACCATTTCCAGCAACACCTTCACTGTGCTTGTCTCACCAAGCAGCAGCACTTGAGCTCTGTGACTTGAGAACTTGGCAGGCACTGACAGCGCAGTGCTTTGGTGTAAGCTTGGAACAACACAGGCATTTCCTCATGGAAAGTGTGGTCAGGCTTTGGAAGGGGCTGCCCAGGGAGGTTTGGAGTCCTCATCCTTGGGGGTTTCCAAGGAACAACTGGATGTGGCACTCAGTGCTTTTAAGGTGGGGATTGGGCACAGATTGGACTCAATGGCCTTGGAGGTCTTGTCCAGCCTTAATGATTCCATGATCCCGTGAAGTCTGGGATACCAGAGGAGGGTGATGAAGTGTGTGTATTTGCTGGCCTTTCTCCTAATCTCTGGGAGAAGAGACCAAAGATGGCACAATGGAAATAAAGACTTGGAGGATGTTTTTTTCTTTCCAAAACCAACAGATCTTTTTAAAAGCAGAAAATATTAACCCCTGAAGTTATCTGTCCTTGAACTGGCATAGCTTGGTTAACAGAGTTCTGAACATTTTACTGCAATAACATCCTTAAAGGACAAAAAGTAAAAAGTTGTAGAGAAACTGCAGAGCAGATCAAGGCTCTCAGATCCATCGTGGATCCATATTTCTAAATATTACTGTGTCATGGAGGTACATATTTGGGGTAAGATCATGAAACTAAAGACATAAGACACAGTCTGGAGGTGAAACAAGTGGCTGTGACTCGTTGTTTTTTCCAGGGATCTCCAGAGCTGGTGGTGACCTGGTTAAAGGATGGGCTTCCCCTTCCCAGCCGGGCTGCCGTGAGCACTGAGGATGGAAGCACCCAGCTGCTGCTCAGGGCAGCTGAGTTCAGTGACAGTGGCACCTACACTGTGGAGCTTGGGGATGGGCTGAGGAAAAGGGAAACCTTCAGCTTCCAGGTTCAAATTACAGGTAACTCACTGCCATCCATACAAATCCACCAGCAACTCTCAGTCAATCCAGGCTGGGACATGAACTGAGAGCAGCCCTGGGAGAAGGGCTTGGGGGTGTTGGTGGGTGAGAGCTGGACGTGCCCTGGGTGGATCCCCCACTGTGGGCAGCAGGAAAGGGGAGGATTCTGCCACTCTGTCCCCTCAGGTGAGACCCCACCTGCACAGCTGCCTCCAGCCCTGGGGCCCCCAGCAACAGAAGGACGTGGATCTGCTGGAGCAATTCCAGGAGAGGCCGTGGAGATGCTCCAACGGTTGGAGCCCTCTGCTCTGGAGCCAAGCTGGGAGAGCTGGGGATGTTCACCTGAAGAAGAAAAGGCTCCAGGGAAACCTCAGAGCCCTTTCCAGTGCCTAGCGGGGCTACACAGGAGCTGGAGAGGGACTTGGGACAGGAGCCTGGAGCGACAGGACAAGGGGGAATGGCTTCCCACTGCCAGAGGGCAGGGTTAGATGGGATATTGGGAAGGAATTCCTTCCTGTGAGGGTGGCACAGGGTGCCCAGGGAAGCTGTGGCTGCCCCATCCTGGAAGTGTCCAAGGCCAGGTTGGACAGGGCTTAGAGTACCCTGGGATAGTGGAAGGTGTCCCTGCCCATGGCAGGACACGAGACTGGATGAGTTTTAAGGTCCCTTTCCACCCAAACCAGTCTGGGATTCCATGATTTACAGTGAATAGGCAGAAGGCCACAGCTGAGTTTGGCAGAGTGAGCTCTGATGCAGTTTGGCTGTGCAGGCACAGGGAGAACCAGGGTACAGTTTTCTATGAGATTGTCTGGGCTCTTTGTGATCTCACTTGTCTGCAGGACAGAGCAATCCACTGAATCAAACTGTCCTTAGAGAGTGAATGAGGGAGGTCAGCACAGGCTGTAGGACACTGGGCACAGCTGTCCCAGCTGTGACCCTAGCAGGGGAAGCAGCTCAGCTGTTCCACCCTCCTCTTCCCACTCAGCAAGTGCAGATGTTGTGCAGCAGCAGCTCAGTTCATAGCAAATGCATTTGTGTGCCTGGAGAAGGAATGGAATTTTGTCCCTTCCAGTGACCAGGATGGTCACTGAGCCCCAGACATGCAACAGACTCCAGACCTTTTAGGGTTCTGTGCCACTGTCCCTACAGCTGTGACATTGTGTGCCCTCCCCTGGCAGATATCCCTCAGCCCCCTGGAGCCATCCGGCTGGAGGAGAATGTGCCCAACACAGTGACAGTGACCTGGGACCCCTCAGCATCGGAGCAGTGGGAGAAGAACCTGTATTACACCGTCCTGAAACGGGAATCCCAGAAGGGTCTGTGGCACGTGCTGGGGGACCTGATCTACAACAACAAGTTCACCTTCACTAGGGTGGTCCCAGGCAGGGATTATTACTTCAGAGTTGTGGCAAAAAACGACCTGGGAGCCAGTGATCCATCAGAGACTGTGCAGCCCTGGAGGATCTGGAAAAAGAAGGGTAGAACATTTTCAAGTATTTCTTTGTGTTGTATCTTGTTTCTTTTATTACTTCTGACACCCCATCCTCACACGGGTCTCTCCTCCTGGGAATATTCAGTTGCCCAGAACAGGAATGCACAGAGATGCCCTGAGGAATTCCAGCTGGGCAGGGAAGGTTTGTCCTTTCTGCAGGGCCATTGTGCAGACAGACCCTCCGTTCTCAGCCATTAATTTGCCCCAAAATGAATTCCCAGCAAAATCTAAAGCTTAATTATTGTAGAAACCAAAGGCTCCGACTTCAAAGTCAGATTTTGGGTAATTCTGAGGAGCAGCAGAGGTTACAGTCCATAGGTGCATGGGATCTCTGGCAATTATCAGAATTCCAGACGCTGCCCAACCAAACCCCTGCAAACCCTGCAGTGCTGGGAGCAGTATCTGAATGTGTGTTTGGTGCTGTTTATTTTTCACAGCTGAATTTCGAGTGAAAGCACAGAAATACAGGGGAGTTAACCAGAACCAGCCCCCGAGGTTCCTGGTGCCGCTGAAGCCACACGTGGTGGTGACAGGCAGCGAGTGTCACATGAGCTGCGCCGTTGGAGGCCACCCCCCCCCAAAAATCACATGGTACAAGGACAGCAGAGACCTATCCAGAGATCCCAACTACTTCTGCACGAACGACTTCGGAGTCTGCTCCCTGGTCGTGCTGGGGGTCACCAAGCAGGATGAGGGGGAGTACATGGTGGAAGCCAGCAATGAAGTGGGTCGTGCCTTCAGCAGAGCCTTCCTTGCCATCAAAGGTAACTCTGCAGTGCTGCTTCCCTGGCGGATCCGGGGCGTGTCACTACTGCCCAGGGCCTCAACAATGGTCCCAGCCAGCTCTACCTGCTGACAAAGCAATGGCACATTTGGGCTGCTTTACCGAATTCCTAATCACGGTACTTGTGATCAAGTACCAAACAGAACCAGAAATAAAAAGGCAGATGGGGAAAAAAACACTTGATTTCTACATGAGCCAGAGGTTTTGGCTGATCTTGGGCAACTTTTTTAGAAAGAATAATCCCATCTTTATTAGGTAGGATACCAGTGCAGGAACTGCAGAATAAAGACCTTGGCGAATGTGCCAGGTGAGGGGAGCAGTGAGAGAACAGATGGTGTTTGGTGGCCAAAGCCATCACAAAGGAAGGAAAGAGTGGGACATGGTCAGAGGCACTGGGATCCTGATGTGGATGGAAGGGCAGTGGGTTTGGCTGGGGATAGACTCCTGGATATACTTATGGATGAATATTGCTGGTGACCATACTTAGTGAAATATCCTTTCCTTGCAGTCAAATATTTTTCTTTAAATGCAAAATACCTTGCTGGGATTACAGGAGTGGCAGAATGAGTCAGTTAAACTCCTGTCACCGTCCTGTAGACCTTTAGGCCCTGTAACATTTCAGCTCCCCCTCCCAGGGAGCCTTTCAGACTATTTCTCATCTCCCTCACTACAACCCTGAGCTGCTTCTCTCTTGCTCTCACTTTCAGACTCCTCCCTGTAGCATGGCCCTGCTGAGAACATCCCTGCACGGCTCCGAGGATGAGAAGGTTTTGATGCAGACTGGGCCATATGAAGGCTGTGTCAGATTGTCAGATGTTCATTACAGTCTGAGGGCGTTATTTTTCAGATCCACTAATTGCACTTTGAACATGATGCTGCATTGTCATCAAAACTGGGGGGGGGGGGGGGGGG
>WEKY01038481.1:12551-30942 GCA_013390045.1 Picathartes gymnocephalus
AGAAGCTTTAAGGGTATTTTGTTCTTTTTTAAAGGCTTTCCATGAGACCTTTAAAACACAGCTTAGAAGCTTCAGGAACACAGAGGATGAGATTGGCCAAAATGAAACTTTCCATGGAGAACACAGGTGGGAGAGACCATCCTGCCACATCACTCACCCACAAGAAGAACATTTCTGGATACCAGGCATCTCTGGTCCTTTCACATATGATTTTTTAAGCCAAAACAATCACTTTGGATTCCATATGATTCTGAGCAGGTTTCCCAAATCTGTCAGAAGCAGTTCTGCATGTGTTCTACTACCAGTAGCAGCTAAGTAGATTATCTTCCCTAACCTCCAAGTTAAAAAGAGCATCTTCCTGCTCATTTTATCTGGGCAGGAGATGAAATCTCAGACCAGCCTGGCATGGGGTAGGTGAAACTCCCAGTGCAAATGCACTGGTGGGAAGGACTGGAAGTCTACAACCAATGGGTGACCAGAGCAACTCCCCAAACCCACAGCGCATGCTGTACAAAGGCTGTGCCAGTCCTGAACCACCCCCAGCATCACCTGTGCGTCCCAACTGCCCCTGGTCATGGCAGTGCTGGGAGGCTTTTGCCTCATGCAGAAAGAGGTGAAAAATCCTTCCTGTCTGACCAGAAGTACGAGGGACCCCCAGGGACCTCCTGCCATGGCCAGGGGTTCCCATCACTGGGCCTGGATAGCAAAATGTTCTGGTGGCTGTAGGAAGGTGTCACAGCCAGAGCACCAAGGGCACTTTGTGACAAGAGAGAGCAGAGCCAAACACAGCTGTGGGGCTGGAATGTTCCTTTGGATTGCATTTTGTACAATGCTGTACAGGTGTAGCAGCAGTAGATAATGAAATTAAACCACAATTCAGTCAAATCTACCCCGAGTCCATGTTTATTCTGGAGAAGGAATCCTATTCAGTTCCTGGATCCCTGTCTGCTGCAGTTTCACATCTGATTGCTGCACATGGTCATCCCTCATGGAATTGCTCCAGCAGCTCCTCCTCCCGCTGGGCTGGAGGCAGGGGGATCTCACCTGCAGGGCAGATTTGCTTCTTGACCAATAAACACAACAGCCAAGATTGATGGAAATCGGAATTGGAGCTGAGGAACCTCGGGAAGCTTCGGCACAGCAGAAGCACGAGATTCCTTCAAGTCCTGCTGAGATGTCCGTATCAATTCCAGCACATCCTCTGCTGCTGCTTTACCCAGTGAGCTTCGATCCCAGCCAAGAGGGGATCCGCTCCCGGGAATCCTCTCCCGGGAATCCCCTCCAGGATGGAGGGCCGATGGGGATCGCTGGGAGTGTCCCAGGCCGGGCTGGACGGGGCTGAGAGCACTCTGGTGTATGGACGGTGCCCCTGCCCGTGGCAGGGAGTGCACTGGGATGGGATTTTGAGTCCTTCACCCGCGGTCCAGGCCGTGGCTCCGGGGCTGCGCGGGAGGCCCAAGCTCGGAGCCGCAGCCCGGCATCGGCCCCGCGCCCCCTGCGCGCAGCGCAATGGTCTTGCCCGGGCCCGGGTTTACCCCGCCCCCCCGGCACCGCCCGCAGATGGTCTCTCCCGCCCCCAGGGCAGCAGGTCCCGCCCCCGCACGTCCATCACGACACTGCCGTCGGTGATTGGTTGATCCGCAAGGCCATCCCCGAACCAGCCAATAGCGGCACCTCCCCGCCCAGAGCCAAGATGGCGGCGCCCAGGGCTGGGGCTCTTCAGCTGCTGTCCCGCGGACTCTCCTACGGTTAGGGTTACTAACGCCGAGTGCTGGGGCTGTGCCTCCGGATCGCCCCCCGGCTCTGCCCGCGGCTGCTCAGACAGCGAGCGCTGCTCTGGCCCCGGCAAAGGCGCGGGCATCGGGCGGTCTCTGAGGGAGCAGCGGCAGCGCGGGACGAGACGGGTCGCGGGGAGCCCGAGCACCGCCCGGGCGGGGTGAGGCGGCGGGAAAATAACAGTAAAGAGAAGGAGAAACGGACAAAGGTGGTGGTTCGGGCCTGGGGCGACAGCGAGAGGAGCTCCGTGACTGCGGGGGGAGCGGGCGCAGGGTCACCGGGCACCGGAGCGTCCCGGGCTGGGAATGCCCAGCACGGCCGGGAGTGCCCTGGGCGGGAGTACCGCACTCGCCACTCCCCCACCGGCCTCCTGTGTCCCCAGAGCTGGTGCCGCTCTTAGGGGCGTTCTCCTGGGGCTGCTGCGGCTTATCCGAGCTCCCGAGCGGCCCGAGCTTTTCCAGAGCTCCGCGCTGCTGCTGGAGCGGCCGGAGCACCCTCGGGATCTCCTGGATTTTTTCGTGGAGTGGGGATTCCTGCCGGGGGAGAACAGCGGCGGCTATTCCGTGGGTGCTACACTGGGACAGGGCGGGCGACAACATTCCCCGGGCCGGGGCGCCGGCGCAGCTCCTCGGCTTCGGCTCCAGCACAATTGTCCAGGACTTACTGCACACCCAATTTGTGGATAAATTATGGGAATGCTCCCGGTCCCGGGCATTGGGTCCAGCCTGGGGAGCAGCGGACATTCCCCCTTGGCTGGGGTGAAGGGATGAAGTTTTTGGCCACTCCAGAGGGGAACAGAGGCAGGATTTTCCCCACCCGCGGGTGGGTTCATTCCTCGCCCAGAGAGGTCAGGTTTTTCCCAGGGTCCCGCTGGCCTCCAACACCAGCAGCTTCATTTTCCAGCCTGAAGTTTGTAAACCAGAGTCAGGTGTGGGGAGAAGGCAGGGGGGGTCACAGCAGGGCAGCTCCCACATCCCAGAGTGATGGGGTGGGGGTCTGGGAGGATCCGCGTGTATCCCACGGGAACAGCGGTGTGTGTCCCATCAGGGAGGATCCGCTGCCAGCGCTGCCCCGGCCAGGCAGGGACGGTCTGTGTGTCCCTGCACGCCAGCGGCTGCGGGGAACTCCCCTCTGAGCAGAACCAGGACGTGGCTGCGACCAGCTCCTCTTCAGCAGCACATCCCGGGCTTCGTGGCAGGGGTGGGATAATGGGTTTGAGGTGGGCACAGGAACATCCTGCCCTGGCAGCTGCAGAGGGGCTTCATCTGCTATGCTTGGCTGCAGAAGGTGGCACCTGTCCTGCCATCCTGCTCTCCCAGAGCAAGGATTGGGAGGCACGTTCAGCATGGCCTGGGCAGTGCCAAGGCTGGGACAGGGTGGACAGGACCCTTTTCCCACTGACTGCCAGGTTCTGGTTTCTCTCTCCAAGTGCCAGCATCTTCTCAGCTGCTCTTAGTCCACCTATTTTATTTGCTGTCAAAACAACCGAAAAACCTTCCCAAGGTGTTGGGTCCAATCCAGCAGCTCCAGCTCTTAGTTCAGTTTAGCGTTTATTGATAATAACACATAAATAAAAATTAATTTTGTTTGTAACTGGAATGTTTCTTTCATCCTTTTCCACCTGGTCTAGTGGAAGGTATTTCTTCATGGCAGGGTGGTGGAACTGGTTGGTCTTTAAGATAATTTCCAATGCAAATCTTTTTAAGATTCTGTGACTCTGGGGGGCTGCTCCTCCTTCCAGGAACTATTTGTAACCGCCAAAGGATGTCCTAGAGGGACCCTGACCTGTGGCTCCGTGTCACCAAGGTCCCAGTGCTGCTGCTCGGGTGTGGCACTGCTGCAGCCCCTGCTGGCACTCGGGAGTCCCTGGGAGCCACTCCCCAAAATTCCCATCCCATGAGAGAGCAGCAGTGCCCCATTAGTGGAATTAGTGAGCACCGAGAAGAGAAATGCACCCAAGCTGGGAGGGATGAGCTGTGCTTGGGACTCCCACCCCGTGCAGGGCAGGGTGTGCTGAGCTGTGCCTCTGCCAGCCCTGGGATTTTTCCCCGTGTTCCCGGGCTGGGGTTGGTGTCACTGCTGAGGTCAGTGGCTGTGCCAGCCTGGTATGAGCAAGCTGGGGAACAGGTTCCAGCAGCGTTACAGCAAAACCCCCTCTCAGCCCCTGAGCAGTGAGGGTGGATCCTGCTGGGGCAGGAAGCAGCTCCTCACACAGGAGCCTCCTGGGCAGGAGGTTGCTTGGGGTATTTGGCTGATTTGTACCAACCCTTCTCCCCTGTCCTCTCCCCCTCCCCAAATTCTTTTGTTTGGACTCCATCTGATCTTTGGTGACTTGGAGAGCAAGATCAAGTCTGCCCATGAATCAGCAGGGTTTTCCAGGCTGTTTTCTGAGTGCTGATATCTCACTCAGGAACTCACTGGACATTCTTTCCTTGTCGATTTTCCCTTCTTAGGCCCTGCTTAAGGAAAGGCTTTCCTCCATCCAGCACAGTGACCAAGGCTGTGCCTCCTCTTCCTCTGCACGTTCCTGGTCCCTGTGTGCTGGGAATGTCCATGTCCATGTGTTTGCCCTGTTCAGTTGTGTGTCCCAGTCCCTTCCCACCAGGACAGAGCTGCTCAGGGCTGTGGGACTCAGCTCTCGGTGGAACCCCTCTGGAAGGAACTGCTGCAGCATCCAGGAGGAATTTGGATGCTGGTCTGGTTCTGCTGGGAGCAGGAGTCGGGGTGGGAGTTGTGCTTGTGTCCTCAGGGAGCTTTTGTCCAGGAGAGCCTCGGTGCATGCAGCCGTTTGGAGTCCTTCGCTGGCTCTGTTGGTGTCAGTCCCCAGGCAGCCCCTGAGGGTGAGTTTGGGTCCTTTTCCCTTTGGAAAGGGTAACTCCTCTGTGGCTGTAGGAGTCCACAGCCCAAGCTCCTGGCAGAGTGAGATGGGTCTGGATTGACTCTAGGCAGCGTTTGGAGCACTGGCAGCCGAGTTTTGCACCCATCTCCTGGATCCAGGTGTTGCAGGACGAGACCCGGGTGCCTCTGGAGCTCGCAGAGCTCAGCAGGGAGCGCAGCCTTTGGAGCAGCTCCTCCCCGGCTGCGCAGCCTGTCCCATCCCTTCCTCTCCAGGGAGTGGTGCTGGAGGACTGCGGAGCTCCCTGGGTCTCCCTGAGAGGGCTTTTCCGTGCGGGAGGCTCTGCGATTCCAGCTCCTTCAGGGCCTGGAGACACTTGAGCCTCCATGAGGCTCGTTTCAGAGCTGCCATTGGCATCACTCACGTGGAACTCTTCTTTCCTGGCTGAGGAGATTCGGGCAGGAGCAGCCGTAAACTTGAGGGTGCCCTGGCAGCTGCAAACCTGCTGAGGGATCCCTTCCTGTGGCATTGGTGAAGAAATTAAATACCACTGGTACCAGCAGGGACCCTGAGCAGTCCTGGGGCAGCTGCTTAGGCCACACAAGATGGACTAATTTGGCACTGATTGTACAGCACTGCCTGTTCCTGAGGGAGGTGATCCCAGCCCAGGGCCCTGTGACTCCCACACTGGGAATGTCTGGCCAGGGAGGGATGCTTTGTGCTGGAGGAGGCTGGTTTGGGATGTGGCCCTCCTGGGGAGGAAGAATGTGAGCCCAGTGGGGTCCTGAGTTGCTCCATGGCTTGCTGGGGGCAGGGTTTGGAGCACCCCCTCTGCAGGGTCAGGTCTGCTTGGTTTGTTCATGGGAAGTGACAGGAGATGGGTCTCCTGCAGCACGTGTGGACAGGATGGGCAGGGGACAAGATGGGGATACCTTGGAGCCTCTTTCTAACCCTTGGCCCTGGATCTGCACTGGCTGCCATTCCCTCCCTGGAGCCCTCCATGTCCAGGGATGCTCCCAAGGGGGAAAGCTCTGCTGTTATCAGATTCCAAGTCTGTGTTCTCTGTTCCTATGGGTTTGGATGCCATGGGAGTGTGAGTGCCTTCCCTGTGCCTCCCTGACTGGAGGTCCTGGTGTGAATCCTCAGAGCTGGGCTCTCTTTCCTGAACACGACAGGGGTTCTGAGGAGGCTGGAGGGAGCATTGACAGCTCACATTCCCTGGCTGAGTCACCCAAAGGCTTCAGCTGGAAGTGCTGCCATTGGCACTGCAGGGAAGGAGAGCTGGACAAGTGTGGCGTGTTCCCAAACCCTCTGCAGTGTTCCAGCAGTGGCTCAGCTGTGGTGGGAGCCCAGCAGGGCCCAGCTCAGCTGAACCTCTCAGGATTTGGGCCGTGGGTGCAGAGCTGCAGCTCCCGGGGCACTTCTCACCCAAGGCACTTCTCCTGCAGGGAGCAGGAGCTTCTCCAACCCTGAAGCGGCCCTGTCAGCCACGAGCAGAGCTGGATGGAGCTGTCCATCAGACCATGATCTCCTGCCTAATCTTAGTTCTGGGGCTGGTGACAGGAAAGGCAAAGCGATGCCATGCAGCAGGATGGTGTCAGCCCTGCCCTGCCCTGCCCTGCCGAGGGCACGCCTGGGGAGTGCACTGGGGGCTGGATCCCCTCCACATGGAGATCCTCACACAACACGGCCTGGGGGCCACAGTGTGGGGTTCAACCAAACCCTTCTGTGCCTGGTGGAGCTCCCTGGTGTCCAAGGAGTTCTCTTTGAAGCCAGGATGCAGCAGGGCAGCACCAATTCAGTGAAAGGTGATGTGTGCTGCTCTGACAGCAGCCCTGGGAGGGCTTGATCCATGGAAAAGATCCTGTTACACCACAAGGAGTTGTTGGATAAGGAAACCATCTCTATATCTGGGCAGCTCAGCTGCTGGTTTTGCTGAATGAAGGGACTTCTGAGGCTTCTCCTTGGTCTATGCCCAACCCTGGCACTGACAGAGGACTGGGAGTCTGCCCAGGGCAGGCAGAGGTATCCGAAAACTCAGAGAGAAAGGAACATGCTGAAATTGGAGCTGTCCAGCCTGGAGAAGGGAAAGCTCTGGGGAGAATGTTAGAGCCTCTTCCAGTGCCTAAAGGGGTTCCAGGAGTTCTGGAAAAGGACTTGAGACAAGGGTCTGGAGTGACAGAACAAGGGGGAAGGGCTTTCCACTGGCAGAGGGCAGGGTTAGATGGGATATTGGGAAGGAATTTTTGGCTGTGAGTGTGGTGAGGCACAGGGTGCCCAGAGAAGCTGTGGCTGCCCCATTTCTGGAAGTGTCCAAGGCCAGGCTGGACGGGGCTTGGAGCAACCTGGGCTAGTGGAAGGTGTCCCTGCCCATGGCAGGGGGTGGAATGGGATGAGCTTTAAGGTCCCTTCCAACCCAAACCTTTCTGGGAGTCTATGAAATGAAACTTGAACAAAACTTGAATGGCAGCAAACTGCCATTGCTTGCAGTGGCTCACACTGGTTTCCCTCAGCCTTCCAGTGTCTCGAGCTCCTCCTCGCCCTGGGCAGTCTCAGCCTCTGCAGGAGATGCAGATTTGCATGACAGACCCAGAGGCTCTGACCTGGAAAGTTCTGTTACCCTGCACATGACATTTCCTCTCATTTCCTCACTCCTGTGCAGGGAAGCTCTGACCTGGCCCAAAGCTCCAGTCTGGGCAATTCCATTCCCTCCAGGATGGCCTTGGAGTAGTTGGAGGTTTCAGATGTGGTGGCTTGTGCAGCTTTTTGTATTCTGTGCCTTTCTCCCCCCTTTGTCTGTGTACAACCACCTGCCCTCTGCGTGGTCCTTTTGATGGGATGGTGCTGCCTCAGAGAATCACAGAATCTCCTGAGCTGGAAGGGTTCCACAGGAATCGTCCCGTCCAACCCCAGGCCCTGCACAGACACCCCAACAATCCCACCCTGTGCATCCCTGAGAGCGGTGCCCAAACACTCCTGGAGCTCTGGCAGCCTTGGGGCCGTGCCCATTCCCTGGGGAGCCTGGGCAGTGCCCCAGCACCCTCTGGGGGAAGAACCTTTCCCTGATCTCCAGCCAAAATCACCCCTGACACAGCTCCAGCCCTTCCCTGGGTCCTGTCCCTGCTCACAGAGAGCAGAGATTGGAGCTGCAGCCCCTGCTGAGGTTTGACCTCAGCTCTTTTTCTCCAGCTGAACAAACCAAGTGCCCTCAGTCATTCCCCACGTGATTTCCCCTCCAGACCCTTCCCCATCTTCTCTTCCCCCTTTGCCTGGTGCTGGTGCTGCCCCTGCTGCTATCACTGCTCAGGGAAGCCCAGATTGCTCTGCTGTCCCCCAGAGCTCAGTCCCTTCGCTCACTGCTGCAGGGCTGGCAGGGGCTGAGGGGGTTCTGTTCCCCCAGCCTGGTCCTGCCTCTCCCCTGGCCACTCCCTGCTCCTCTGCCCTGGCATGGCCTCTGCCCCCGCCCGCTGCTCAGGAGCAGATGAAAGCCGAGGGTGATGCCTAATTTATAACCAGCTTGAAACTCAGCTTTGGCAGGGCAGAACACGCCAGGAGATGTGGCAATGCCCAGGGAGCTGCACTCACACTGCTTATCAAAGGATGCTTGAAAGGCTCAGCAATGCAAGAGGGGGGCTGAGTTGCTTCATTCTAGCAGAGGATAAACTCCTCTATTACAGGGACACGTGTTTGGGAGACGGAGCTGAGAGCTGGATTTCAGAACTCGTCCAGCCAGGAACTCAGCTCCTGGAGCCTTGTCCAAAGGGAGCCAGACTGAGGAGAGGGCACCTGGCTCATCAGGGCTGCACCACCTCCCTGTGCCACCTTCTGGGAAAGTGCACAGAGAGCAGCTCATTGCCTTTAGCACAATCCCAAAGGTAAGCCAGGCCCTGGGACCTGTGGGCAGCAGGAACTGTGGCCAGCACTGAGCTGCTGCTGCCCAGGCAGGTCAGGGACCTGACCATTCCTCCCTGAGCCCTGGGCACGTGTGAGGAGCCAGCAGGGAGCACAAACGACAGGGCGTGGCTGTCACATCCGAGCAGGTCACAGGGCAGAGTCCAGGTGTCCCCTGTCGCCCCCCGTCTCTGCTGTGAGCTGCCACGGTCCTGGCTGCTGGCCCTCTGCGCTCCAGGGAATCTCATGGTGCGTGAGGAAGGGCAGCATTGGAATGGTCCAGGCTGGGAGAGAAGAACAAAACGTCTCCAGGTCCTTTCCCTGCTCCAGTGCAGGATACTGTGACCCCTCAAAAGGGGGTCTGTCTTCTCCTTGAAGGCTCCAGTGCAGCAGCTCCATGGGGTAAAAGGCATTTGCCTCCAATCATCAACAGCTCCTTTTTTCCCCCCTCAAGCCCCTCCTTTTCAGGGATAGGAGGAGTCTCAGAACTGTTCTCCCCATGAACCATCCCCAGCAGCCAGGACAGGTGAGAGTTCAGGTGCAGCCTCCTGCCCACAGGGCAACATCGGCTGTGAAACCCCGGGAGCACTCGGAGCCTTTGGGATACTCCTGCTCCCTGTGGGAATGGCCAGGCACTGAGGGAAGGTGCTGGGGTGCTGCCCAGGCCATTTCAGCAGCTGCCTTGGGCTTTTTGGGTTTCTGGGGGCCTTGGAGAAAACTGTCCCCTGCTGGATCCTCAGGGGTGCCTCACGTGTGTGACATCCCTGTACTGGTGTCCCTGTACTGGTGTCCCTGTACTGGTGTCCCTGTACTGGTGTCCCCGTACTGGTGTCCCTGTGCTGCAGGGATGGTTCAGGGAGCAGCTCCAGCCCAGCCCAGGCTCCTCCACCATCAGTTCCCTCTGCAGCCTTTTCTGAGCTGTTCCATCCAGCTCTCTCCAGGACAAAGCCCGGGGTTTGTGATATAAAAAATCCACCTCGCCTTCCCTCCAGTTATTTCTGACAAAAAACCCCTCTGAGAACAATAATTATGTCACAGGCCACCACAAGGGTCTGAGAGCAGGATCCGTGGACACAGCCTGCTCTGAGGAGGGATGTCCCAAAGCAGGGTGGCTGGGAGCCCATTCATGGATGGATGATGGGTGACCCAAGGAGCTCAGATCAGTCTCTGTGCCTCTTGCTGTGACGACTCTTCCAATGCTGCTGAGCAGGGCAGACCCTCAGGACACCCATGGGTGGGTGGGGGGCCCCTTGGCCAGTGTTTCCTTGTCCTAGGACAGGACTGGGACAGGACTTCTCATCCTGGCCAATGCTGAAAAACTGTCCCGGTTGCAAATTTGTCCTCTTTGCCTTCCCACAGCCTGGGCAAATGCTTTGGATGCCATGTGCTGTGCCAAGAACAAGGAGTTTCTCTTCCCAAGGAGGTTCCCTCCTCCCAAAGCTGCTGCTGGGCTGCAGCAAGGGGCTCTTTCCTCTCCAGTTCCCCACAAGGGCAGGAAATATCCAGGACATGAGGCCTCAAGTGGAATATGGAGTAGAAGTGTCTGGAAAACTTGTGTTAAACCCCATTTCTGCCCAGGAAGCTCTAAATTTTATTGTATTTTGTCAAATTAACTTAAATCAGAGATTAAAACCCATTCAGGGCAGCTGCTACTCAGTCACTCCTGAAACCACCTCCCTGGTTCTCCAGAGCAAACATTGGACAAATGTCAGCCTGGTGTGATTACAGGAGGAGCACGAGGCACTTTGATCTACAGAAGCAGTGTAAGATTTCCTTTTCAGCCACCCCTAAGCAGCAGAGCAATCCCTAATGAGGTAATTTTAATGGAATTACCTGTGTATTCCAATCTCAGCAGCTGCAGTGTCTGTAAAGCACAGAGAAATTGCTGCTTGGTGCCACAGAAGGGGTGAACCTCCTCTGCAGCCTTGGCAGCTTCCACTGCCCAGCAGGAGCCTCGAGTTGCAGAAATGGCAAAAAATCACAATAAGCCCCCAAATCAGCTGTGTTTTGCTGTCAGACCCCTCAATACCCCCCTCTCACAGGGGGGTTTGCAGTCGCCTGGATGTTGTGAGTTTGGAGTTGAAAATGGCTCTGCTTGGCCAATTTAGATGGTACAATGTTTGCTCCTGGTCTGTGCACGGAAACTCTAAGTCCATGGAGTTGTTGGTTAATTTGCTTAAACCCCCATTTTTCTCTTCTCAAGGAAGACCTTTGGTGCCAGAGGAAACCAAACCCAGGGCTGAGGGAGGAGGTGACTCCAGCCTGGAGAAGCAGAGGTTCCCCAAAAGTTCCTCAGAGATTCCCCAGAGGTTTCTTTGTCCCTCTGGGGAAGGCCCAGGGCCCTGCAGGGTGCTCTGGAAAAGGACAAGTGACACAGTGCAGCAGCTGTGACAGGGACAATTCCAACTGTCCATAAGCAAAAAGCTTTTCCCATGAGAGCTATGCAGCCTTGGGATGGGAACTTCTGTGAAAACTCACCGGGGACAGGACTGGAGTCACTTGAGCTGGCCTTGCACTGAGCCCTGCTTCAAAGATGACCTGGGGCTCAGGACCTCCCAGAGTCCTTCCAAGCAGGACATTTCCTGATTTCCCTGACCTGAAGGGCACTCAGAGTTCCCACACGTGGAGCACGTTGCATCCTGCAGGAGACACAAGACAGGGAGATGTACCCTGTCAGTGACAACTCTTCCTTGGCTTTGGCAGCCTGGAAGCTGAGTGTGGCCCAAGCACCCCCTGCTTTTCCTGCCCCAGGACAAGGCTGTGTGCGACATTCCTGCACACGTTACTGGATCAGTCTTCTCCATTCCAAACAGAGATGTGTGGCAGAAGGGCAGGGATGCACTCTGGAGCATAAGCCTCCTCTTCTTGGTTTTGTGCCATGCTCAAACATCAGACCCTGCCTGAGGATCAAATGCCTTTTCTGCTTCTGACTCCACTTTGAATTTGCCAGCGAGCGTCACCAGCTCCTTCTGCGGTGCCTGGGGCTGCTGGGATGTGGAGCAGGAGCTCAGCCAAGCACCTGGGAGGTGGAATAAATCCCTAAAACAAGGCCAAGGGGAGGTCACACCTGCCTTGCCCTGAGCTCCTCTGTCCAGGGGTCAGAGCCCAGTCAGGCTGTCCCAGCCTGGGGTATCGCTGCTCACTCCCTGCAATGTGCAGCCACAGGGACAGGGGCTGCACTGGCAGTGCTCAACTTCCCAGAGCAGCCCAGCCTCCCCTCACACACAGAGACAAGCCTGCAGAAGTCCAGCCTGGTGCTTCAGCACATTTCCAGTCCAGAGGGGATTTTGCAAGGACAGAGCTGGCAAAAGGGACTTGGGCAATCAGCACTAACTGTGCAGGAAAGACTTGGATGCTTGGACGTCCCCTTGGATGTCAGGGAAGCTCCTTGCTGATCTCTAGCACTGTTCCCTGATGATGGTTCAGGTGCCAGGTCACACATTCTCTTGGAAAATCTGTTCCCCTGTTCAGTCTGAAGGTGAACATGTGGATGCTTGTCCACCTTGCAAAGCCAATCCAGGATGGACTGTTCCTGGAAAGCAGGAATGAAACAGAGAACCTCTGCAGGCTGTGCTGATTGGCCTCAAATGTGATCTCTGATCCCTGGTGTTGGGTTTCAGTGTGAAAATAAAAGATATCCTTCAGAAATCGTGTCAGTAGTGTGACTTGCATAAACCTATGGGGTGCTTCAGAGTAGTTTTTATTTAACATGGTTTCAATGGTTATTTAGAAAACAGAATGAGCTTCCAGGTTATCCTGTTCATCCTTTCCTGCTGGGATTGTTATCACCAAAGTCCTTCCCTGCAGCCCTCAGTGGGTGCCAAGGGAGTAAAAGAAATCTGGGAGAAGGAGCTCTGCTCCACATTGGCATCCAGTGTTGTCTTCATCCCCCCCTCCTGGGGTTTTCCCCCAGCACCACAGGGCCCCTGGGGCTCTGGAGTGGGGTGGGATGGAGGATGAGCCCCGTGGGTCAGCCCTGTTCTGTGTATCCCACCCGCTGAGTGTCCCCAGAGTGGTACTGCCACAGCCCTTGGCTTCAGAGCCTTGATGGAAGTCTGGTGCTGCTCACTTGGTCCTGGGAGGAACTTGGGAATCTGTCTGTGCTCTCTTCTCAATCACCTTCTCTTGTCCTCATTTTTTCAGGGCTCCTCAGAGCAGCAGGGGCTCCCCAGGGATTGCAGTGGGATGCCACAGGATGCACAGAGAGGGAAGAAGGTTCCCATCAGCACAGCCTGGTGCATCCCACCCCAGGCAGGAATTAGGTGCTGTGCAGGAATCGGAGCCTTCCCAGTACAGACAGCAAGGAGGGTGAAGAGGCAAAGTCCTGGGCCAGCTGTTTTTCCAGAGGAGGGGATGATCACGGACTCAGTGATACTCGTCTCCCATGGCACACCCCCGCGGGCAGCAGTGCTGGGCAGTGCTGGGGCCAGGACACCACGGGCATGGGGTCAGCCCAACGTTTTCCTCTGGAAAGGACTGATCTGTGTTGGCAGTGGCAGAAGAGTCTTCCTGGAATTCAGGAGGGAAGGAGGCCAGCCCTGGAGATGGCATCAGTGCAAAGCTGTGATCCCAATGCTCTGCTCCTCCCCGTGACAGGACAAGCCCGGCAGTATCACTTGGCAGCCTGTCATGGGGACACAACCCTGCTGAGGGGCTGGCACGTCCCCATGGGCAGCCGTGAGACCCCAGCCCTGAGGGGGAAGCAGCACAGGGCGTGTGTCCGACCCAGGCACTCAGAGCAGCCTCCCACTCTGCCCTCCCAGCAGGGCCCACTTCCACGGGAAGGCTCTTGCAGCAATCCTGGGTAATCAGGCCCCAAGAACAGGTTGCACCCCCCAACTGTGCCACGAGCACACGGAGTTCCTCCTTGCACCATGGCCTCCCACGTGTCCTCTCTGAGGTGTCACCGGCACCAAGGAAGTCCCTGGGACAGGGCCAGCTCCAGGGATCCTGAGCTGGGCTCTCTGTGCAGTGTCCTGGGGCTCAATCTGCATCTTTGTTCCCAGACTCAAACTCCACCTCAGGCTTTGCCCTTGGGCTGCTGGGCCAGGTCTGTAGCAAGGAGGGGCTTTGCCAGCAGGGTCCCCAGGTGAGTCTGGGTGTGCAGCATTTCCTCCCAGTGCAGCTCCTTCCCAGAGCTGGGACAGGAGGCGGAGCAGGGGGAGCTTCCCCTGACCTGGGCACAGCCCAAGAGGAGATGGGAGAGGGCAGCAGCTCCTTGGCCTGTTCTGGAGGGGCTCCTCAAGTGAGATGGGGACACAAGGGGATGAAAACTGTGTGGGTTGGCCTTGTCCTGGAGGTGAAGCAGAGATCCCTCCTGCTCCATTGCCATCCTCCCCTCCCAGGGCACCTCCCTGGGGCCTGCCCTTCCCTGGCAGCTGCATGGCCACTCCTGGTGCCTGTTTCCAGAGTGACCTGCTGACCATGGCCCTTTTTCCCTGCTGACCACATCCCTTTTACCCTGCTGACCATGTCCCTTTTACCCTGCTGACCATGTCCCTTTTACCCTGCTGACCATGTCCCTTTTTCCCTGCTGACCACATCCCTTTTTCCCTGCTGTCAGACCTGCACAGCCCTTGGAGCTTTCAGTAGTTCAGAGTTGTGATGCTGTTGCTCATCAGAGGTGGGACCTGTTTGTCAAGGGCTGTCCAAGCCCCGGGAGGGGCAGAGGGGATAATCTGTGTTCTCAGCCGTGCTGGTGCTGAGTCTGGAGCCGCTGTCAGGCCCCTGCACTGAACTCCCACCCGGAGCCACCCTGTCCTGCCTGGTGTCCCCCTGTCCCCTGCATGTGCCATTTGCCATCAGCAGGGGCAGCAAAGGCAGGGAACCAGGAACGTGAGCCCAAGGAGGTCCAGCTGACAAGGACAAGGGCTTGGCCTGCCCTTCAGCCCCATGGTGGTCAGGACTGGAGAGCAGGAGACAAAGGAAAGGCTGGGAGAGCTGGGTTTGCTCAGATTGGAGAAGGGAAAGTTTGGAGAGATCTTACAGCTGTCTGCAGCAGAAGTTGACAGAGAGGATGGAACAACTGCAGAGGCCATGGAGATACCCCAAGGGCTGGTACCCCTCTGCTCTGGACCCAGGCTGGGAGAACTGGGCATGCAGACCTGGAGAAGAGAAGGCTCCACTTGGGAGCTCCTTCCCCAGTGCTGAAAGGGGCTCCAAGAGAGCTGGAGAGGGACATGGGACAAGGGCCTGGAGGGACAGGACTATTCCCAAGGGGCAGTGGCTTCCCACTGCCAGAGGGCAGGGTTAGGTGAGATATTGGGAAGAGATTCTTGGCTGTGAGGGTGCTGAGGCCCTGGCACAGGGTGCCCAGAGAAGCTGTGGCTGCCCCATCCCTGGCAGTGTCCAAGGCCAGGTTGGACAGGACCTGGAGCAGCCTGGGATAGTGGAAAGTGTCCCTGCCCATGGCAGGGGGTGACACAGGATGAGCTTTGAAGTCATTTCCAAGTCAATCAATCCATTCTGGAATTCTGTCAAGATGGAGTCCCACCTTCTAAGGTGCTTGGGGAGAGGAGAGGCAACTGGAACAAGCTGGGACATGGAAAATTCCTTTTAGATACCTGAAAAACAATTTACCATGAGGACAGTCAAATACTGGGAGAGAGGCCTGAGAAGCTGTGGAATCTCCATTAAACATCCATTGGACAAGGTCTGGAGCAACTAGGTCCTGACTTGGTTCAGCCCTGCTTTGGGCAGAGGGGCAGCCCCTTCCTCACTCACTCATTCCATGTTTCTGTCAGGGAACATCTCAGTGGTGTTCCTGGGTCTTTTATCTCCCTAACTCAGCCCAGGCTTTCAACTGGCCAGATGCAGCTGCTCTGCCTGAGACATCCTTCTGTTTGGGGGAGAAATCAGGGATTTCCTCACTTTCCAAGCTCCTGTGCACACTGGGAGATCTCTGGGGCTGGAGAAGTGCCCCTGCTTTGCCAAGGCCAGCCCATGACCTGCCTGGCACTGTTGCCTTCCTGTCCTCCCGCAGCACCACCCCAAAAACCTCTCAGTGTCACACGTGTGCAAGGAGTGGAGGGGAAGTTTTGCTCAAGAACAGCCTTGCCACAAGTCTCAGCAGGCTTCTGCCTGGCTTTCCTCACCATGGCAACTCCATGTTCGCTTCCAGCTGGAACCTGTTACTCTGTTGGATCTGAGCTCTGCATCTGCCCCCTTCCTGTGGTGCTTTCTGGTCCCACAAAGGAGACACTTCCAAGGCAGGCAGAGTGAAACCAAGGTGTGTGAGTCTGAAGAGCACATTTCCTCCTGGAGAAACCTTGCCAGACTCTGGAAAGTCTCAGCTGTGCTGGGGCGAGGATGAGTAACTGCTCAGAAAACGGCATTATCCTGGGAAATACAAGATATTCCCAGCATCCGCACCTCTGCCGCTCCTGGCGACAATCTGCCCGGAGGAAAGATCAACCCCCGGTGCTGAAATAACCCCCAACAGCTGGACACCAGGGCTGGGGGCAATTATTCTCCCCAGCAGAATTTGAGCGCTCCGCAGACACTTCCAGCTCAGAAGCGCCCGACAAGTTCGAACAGGGAACCTGCGCCTCTCTGGGAGCAGCACTGGGCCAGCGAGCGCTTTGATTGCGATCAGGCAGCTGGCAGGAATCCCAGGAACTCGCACAAAAATGCTTTGAAGAGCCCAGATGCACAGGGCGTGTCCCAGAGTGGGTGCGGAGCGTGAGTCACAGCCTCGCCATGCGCTGCTCGCCGCGCTCGGGCAGCGCCGGGACCCCCGAGCCCCCGCACCACCGCCCGCCTCCTCAATGACATGGATTTCGTCAACCCTCCGATCCCTGCCTGATCGCACCCCGAATTCGGCGCGGGGCTGGCGTCGCTTTAAGCCTCGCCCGCTGTGCCCGTGAGCTCCAGACACAAAGGCAGACAGGGAACTTGCTCGGGGCGCTGCTGATGGAAGCTCTGCTGCTGCTGCTGCACCGGGGCTGCGCTGGGCTGGCTGGGATGATGCTCCCCGTGCCCCGCTCAGGGACACCCCGAGCCCGATACCAGAACCGCAGTTTGCACAGAACTGCAATAAAAGCCTTTGTTTAAGCATCTTTTGCTCTTCCGGATACGGGTTTGGAATCTGTTGCAGAATCCCAGGAGATTCCCTCCCTTGGGCTAAACCGTGAGAACTCGCCCCAAGAAACCATTGTTTCCTGAAAGCCTCGCTAAGCTCCCTGTCCGCAGCTCCGCAGCCCAGCTCAGCAATTTGGGCGAGTTATGAAAGAGGGAGATGCCAGAGCGCAGTGACAGGATGCGATAAACACGCGGCTCTCCCGCGGGGACGGGGACAGGGCTGTTCCTCGCCGCGGGCCAAGTGACATTACAGGTTTGCGAGAGCTGGCACTTTGTTGTGCAGGAGCCACCTGACGCTGACAGCCTGTCATTGATTTGCGAAAACACTGCTTGGCATCGATATCGAGCTTTCAGGAGAAACAAGTGGGGCAAAGGAAAAAAACAGCCGGGCATTGCTGCACTGCTCCTGCCTGCACCAGGAGAGCGTGGCCTGATCCTCACTCCATGAAACGATCGGGAGCGGCAGGAAAAGAGGGCACCACCCACTCCATCCCCTCCATCCCACTGGGCATCACCCACCCAGCCCTGGGCAGCACCCATCCTCCTCCAGGCTGGCCTTGCCTGGACATGGTCTGAAAGTCCCAGCTGGTTGGGTGATGGAGCAGAGTAAAGCCTCTGCATCCCTTCGTGAGGTGTCAAGAAAGGTGGGGAGAGGGGACCAAAGGCAAATAAATACCCTCCGGTTGCTCTACTGTGTCTTATTGACAAGACCTGGCTTTCTACTCCTGTGTTTCATGGGAGGAGCATCCTGGGGCATGGAAAAGGACAGTGCACAAAGCTCCTCTTTCCCAGGAGCCCGCTCTGTGCTTTCTGATGATGTTTTTGTTCGTACAAAACGTGAAATGTGGACACAAAGCATCAGGGAAACACAAAACGTGATGGATGGGAGTGAAATAAAGCACCAGGTCAGACCCTGCTGATTCTCACTGGAGAGAAACTCCACACATCCTTTCTTCCACAGCTGATCCATCTGGCAGCACGAAGGGCTCTGCTCCTCTGGCTGAGGAGCACCCAGGTCGTGGTCCTGGAGCACCCAGGAAGCCTCTACCACGGGCATCCTCTCCTTGGCCTCCCTCTTGATGGGGACTGTCCCCCTTCTCCTGTATCAGCCTCCTGTGGCTTGGCAGGAGCTTTGTCAGCACTTGCTATGACCTGGAACTGGTCGCACCGGGAGCGAGGTGCTCGGTTCTCTGCAGATGAGTTGCTGCAGTGTGGCTGGGCAGAGGGAGAGCTCTCTGCTCCCGTTCATAGCCTCGTGTGTCATTTCTTGCACAGCCATTTGATCTCCTATTTTCCTCCCTGCTCTGTGCAAAGTTGCCCCAGCTGTGCCCTGATTTCTCCATAGGCCTGTCGCTCAGACAAGTGGGACACCCTTTGGGGAGAGGTCCCTGTCTCTCCAGGGGACCTCGTCAGGATCCCCTCTGACCCTTAGAGCTGGTGTTCTGCAGGAATCCTGCATTCTTGGGCTCAGAGGGCTGGATGTGCAACTTGTGCAGGCAGACTTGGGATGTGGAATGGGCGCTGTGGGCAGTGTTGCTCCTACAGGTACTGTAGGCAAGTGAGACACAGGGTTGATGCAGTTTGGACTGAGGGAAAAATGGAACCCAAGAGGAGTCGTGTGGGAGATGCTCCAGCCCCCTGGCAGCCGGGGAGCAGCACTTCCTACCCAGACCCACAGAGCCTCACCCCCCACCCTTGTCAGTGACCTTGTCCATGCCCAGCCCTCGAGCCCCTCATCTCGCCCACTGCCCGCTGGCATCGGCTCGTGTCCCTGGGCCGCGGGGCGGGGCAGGGGCTGGGCAGGGGCTG
>WEKY01038481.1:31420-64628 GCA_013390045.1 Picathartes gymnocephalus
AGCTGCCCCGCAGCGGCGCGGCGGTGCCGGGGCTGGCGGGCAGAGCGTGGGTGTGTGCGGGCGGGGCTGTATATCCAGTCTGGCACAGGGTGTGCCTGCTCACACGCTGGGGAGCCGAGCTGCGAGCGGCAGCCCTGAGACACCCGGGGCCGGGGAACATATGGCAAGGAGGGCTGTGGGGGTCTGAGCCCAGCACAGAGGGTGTTCGGCGGCCTCGTGTTGCCCACGTGAGCGAAGCGCAGCCCCGCTGCCCGCGCTCTCCAGCCATGCTCCACTCCCCGCTGAAAACGGCGCTGGCCTACGAGTGCTTCCAGGACCAGGCCAGCTCCACGCTGGCCCTGCCCTCGGACCACAAGCTCAAAACCAAGGGCACAGGCAAGCAGCGCGTCCAGGAGCAGGTGATGATGACGGTCAAGAGGCAGAAGCAAAAGTCGTCGGTGTCATCAAGCGTGGGCCACTCCAACCGAGGTAAAGTCCCGCAGCCAGGGGAGCCCTCTGGGGACGGAGCCGGTGCTCTGGGCTGCTTTGCTGGGGTTTTGTGGGGAGGGGACAGGTTGCTTTGCTTCTCTCCTGGGTCACCTCAGGCAGAAGGTGCCAAGATCTCCTGCGCTGGATGGAAGGGTTTAGGACAGGACGCAGAGCTGCACTTGGACATATCAGTGTGGTGCTGTAACCGATTTTTACCTGGCTCTAAAGCTGGAGTAGCTATCTGGTTTTGCAAATCCTTCTTCTGCAAGTGCCCCCGTGGCTGGAATTCCCCAGCACCCTCTCCCGTGGATGGGCAAAGCTGACAATGCTCCTCCTCCACCCTGCCATGGGCTGGAGCTGGGGCTTTGCTGCCTCCTGAGTGCTGGGCAGGTACAGAGCAGGAGGCTGTGCCCACAGGACACAGGCCGCAGCTCAGGATTGGCCTCTGGAACTCGCAACACATCTCCCATTTGCAGGCTGGGAAGTGTGGAGTCTCTGGGACCCCCGGTGGGAGCGGTAGGAAAGAGATGAGTTTGGAGAAGTGTCCCTGGTGTTGGTTGGTGGGGGTGTTTCACAACCCCCTCCACTTTGTCCCTGCTGGGGTCCAGGCAGCTGTTCCACCTCTGTGCACTGAGTCTGTGCCACAGAAAGAAGCCATCAGCTGGGTCCTGCAGCCAGGTGTCCCGCTGGAACCCCTTCCTCTTTGGATCAAGGCTCAGCAAATGGTTCCGTGTGCCGTCCTTGTGTCTGGGGAAGGCTGATCTGGAGGTAAAAACCAGCTTTTCCCAGCTGGAAGCTGCAGACCTGGAGGGTTGTGACAACCCCTGTGACAAACCTCCTGGCTCCTGGAGGTGCTTTTTCCAGCAGTCATGGAGAGCTTTGGCCTGACTGAGTCCAGCAGGGAGAGGAAATCTCAGGGCTTTGGGGGCATGGGGGTGCTGGAGCTGGGACTGAGCGTTCAGCTGAGTCTGGAGTGAGCAGCGTGGAGGACAGTCCTGGGTGAGCTGGGCCAGGTTCTGGTACCTCCTTCGGAACTTGGGCCTTGTCCAGCATCTCTTCCAAGCTGCACTGTAAGGCTGAATCCTGTGCTGGTGAGGTGCCGAGGTCCAGAGACATATTTGGGGCTGGATCAGCAAGAGAAGCTGGGATGACTGCAGGCTGCTGGGGGAGGTGTGGAGGTGGTGCTTCCACGGGAGCCATCCCTGCTCTGGGAATTGCAGTTCCTGGAACAGAGGGAATGGAGCAGCTCCAGAGTGAGGGCAGGTGGGCTCTGCCCAGAACAAATTCCTGCTTCCTCTCTTTTTGTGGACACAGACTGCGGTGGGTGAGGTGGGGCTGGGGCAAGGAGAGCTTTCCTCTGCCACCAAAGTGGAAGAGGGGTATCTCCTCCCACCTCTGGAGGGTTTATTGCTTAAGGTGTTACAGTGCCAGACCTGACAAAATAAAATACATAGCAGGATGAGCTGAGGGGCTCTGGATGGAGAGGGAAGTGGGCAGATGGATCCATAGGCAGGAAGGAAGGGAGGCAGAGGGGGATTATCCTGCTTGGACCAGGTGAAACCTCTGGGAAAGGAAAAAAACCAGCACATTCCCAAATTGCCTGTTTCTGCTCAACAAGCTAAACCCCTCTTCCAGACACTTTAGGGAATGTCTGGGAATGGGAATTGCATGGAGATGTGCAGCTCTGGTTTCTGTGTCCCAGGGAAGCTGAGTCACATCCCACTCCCAGGAGCTGCCTCCAAGCACGGGGCCCAGGCCCCCCTCCCCCCGTTCCCACCAGGAGTGATTGGGCAGCAAAGGTCCTGGGGGCTGATTCATCCCAGTGGAATGAATCCATTCTGGATGGAATCCCAGAAGGGTGAGAAATTGCTGTTTGTTCCCAGGGTTGTCTCCTGGTTGGTGTTGGAGCGAGTCAGGCTCAGCTTTCAGGTGTTGGCTTTTACTGGTCTTGCCCAAAGATCAGGTGGGCAGCCCCGACAAGAAAAATTAGTTCTTCCTACAGAGAGGCATTGTGGATGAATTCTGTTGAATGAATTCTATTCTGTTGAATGTGGATTTTGCCTGTCCAAACCCTCCTCCAATGTCAGCTCCCTGCATCCCCTGGGATTTCTCAGAGATGCTCCTCAGAGGCAGCACAAACTGGGGAATTCCCAAAGCCCCCTGACAAGTGCTTGAGTGCTTTGTTCCCTCTGCTCCCAGACAGTTCCACAGTGGGGCTGGGCAGGTGGTGGGTCAGCTCCAGCTTTGTTGCTGTGTTCAGAGCTGGATTTGAGCTGGATCTGGAGCAGGGCCCAGAGCTTCCCCCAGCTGCAGGAGCCACGTCCCTGCTGTTCACAGCAGGGTGGGGGTGTTGTATCCCACCACTGGAGTTTCTTTAGGGGGTTGGCACACACACCCTCAGTATCCCAGTGATTGATGGAGCCATGAACGAGTTGGTAGTTTGGAGTCCAGCAGGTAGAGATGTTGTGGCCACTTTGGAGATCTGATGTCCCCCAGGGCAAGATGGCCAATCTGAGCCCAAACTGGTGTGCACTGGGGTGGGACAGTGAGCAGAAACCTGCTGCCAGCAGAATACTCCTGCACCCAGTGGGGCCTTGGCTCAGCACAGCAGCTACAGCTGTTGCCAAGGGTGACTGTGGAGTCTGGGATCTGTGGGATCTGTGGAGTCTGTGATGTCTGTGGGGTCTGTCCTCCTTGGGGGTTGGGTCTGTGGGCTCTGCTCCAGGGCTTACCTGTCCTTCTCCCCATGGCAATACCAAACTAGATGGCTCCGCCTGAATTTGTGAGTAATGCACATTTCCACGGAAAATTAATTTCAGTGGCATGGCAGAAGAAAAGGCTAGGCCAAGCTGGACCAGCTCCTCGTAGCCATCAGCTCTGCTCTGCAAAGTCCTAAGGCTAAAGGAAAGTTCTGACAGTGAATTGTCACTGAGGAGACACATCCAAGGTGTCAGACCCAACTGTCCTATGGCTGAGCTGGGATTGAGAAGTTTCTGTGCTGGCTGTGGCTAAGAGGGGAGAAATTCCACCAAGGTCTGATGGGACCCCATCTGGCTATGGTGGGGATCAGGATGCTGATGTGAAAGGAAGAGGTGATTTGGGGCATAAAAAGTCTTTTGAAGACTTCTGTAACTTCTCCCAGCATGAGGTGATTCAGTGAAAGGTTCCACTCTTCCACAAACCTCAGATTATTGGGATATAAAAAAATCCCCAAGCCCATTAGCTCACAGACCAGAAGGCAGAACTGGAGTTTTGTCATTCCTGTAGGAATCTCAGTGTCTGGGATTTCACTGACACTTCTCTCCTAGAAGGCACCCAGGCTTCGCTTTGTGCCTCCTTCAGGCCTCTGCTCTCCCTGTGTTTTTCCTATGTTTAATCATCCTTATTGTTTAAAGCTGTGCATAGTTTATGATTTAACTTGACAAGCCTGCACTGCCAGTGACTGGTTCTTGTCTTGCCTTTCCCTGCCACAGATTAATATTTATTAATAGACATCCTTTTCCACAATCTCCACGTTGGCTCTGTGTGTCTGGCTGACTTTGGGGAAATGGTTCTTTGAACACTGCTCTCCTCCTGCCATCAGTGCCAGCCGCAAGAGAGGAGAGTTGCTTTTGAGGAAAGGAAAGAACTCATCAAGAACAGCTACATTGGGTTAGATGGCAGTTTCAGTTTGCTTTGCCATGGTGAATATCGGGGATGGAGGAGGGGATGAGGGCAGTGGGAGCAGTGCAGGGGGGCTAACAGAGATGCTCTGTGAGGTCTTGCACTTATCTGCTGTAATTGGATTTTACCCTCATGAATTGTCCCATTGAAGATAAAAGAGATTTTAAAGTGTCTAAGTTTTAAAGGAGATGACATGGGGGAATGATAATTCGGGGAGGGGGGAATTTGAGCAGCCTTCAGGGGTGTTTGCTGCCCACACGGTCACTGGAAGGCTGCACCTCATCTCTGTGGTTCTACCACATCCTTCCAGCTCTGTCCCAGCTGTTGAGGGTCCTCTGTCATGAGGAGAAGCTGAGGGAGCTGGGGGTGCTCAGCGTGGAGAAAAGGAGGCTCAGGGGGACTCTCTGGCTCTGCACAACTCCCTGACAGGAGGGGCAGTGAGGGGGGTCAGGCTCTGCTCCCAGGGAACAGGGACAGGACAAGAGGAAAGGGCCTCAAGCTGTGCCAGGGGAGGCTCAGATTGGATATGGGGAAAATTTCTTCATGGAAAGGATTGTAAAGCACTGGCACAACTGCCCAGGGCAGTGGTGGGGTCACCATCCATGGAAGTGTTCAAAAGATGTGGATGTGGCACTTGGGACATGGGGTAGTGGTGAACATGGCAGTGCTGGTTGGATTCTTTGATCTTACAGATCTTTTCCAACCTCAGTGATTCTGTGGTTCTGTGTTATCTGCTCCGAGTGCAGTGGTTTGAATTGGCTCTGTGGCCAAGTGCATGTGGGCCCTTCAGGGACCTAAAGAGCTGCTTGGGTGGCAGCACCTGGCACACAGACACGTGGGCACAGCCAGAAAAATGCACGACAGGGGCGTCTCCCACTAAGAGCATTTCCACCCTGGCCCAGATGGTTTTTTTGTGATTGTCTGGGTTTATCCCAAATTCCAAGGACCTGTGACCAGGTTGTGTAGTCTTTACTCGCAAGGTGTTTGAAAAGAGGGATCTCCTTCCTGTCCCTGAGGGCTGGGGATACAGCTCCCAGCTGGCTGTCAAGATGAACCAAGCAGAGAAGTGTCCAAACCTGCACAAACAAAGACTAGGTTTTCTTCAGCCACCTCCACCAGAAAATCGCCAGGTTCTCCCCGGCCTCAAGACTGAGGTCTCCAAGCAATAAATCCCACTTGTGTGGTGGCAGGGGAAGCATCTTCTTCAACCAGCAGGGTGACTTCAAAATGCCTTGAACATTTGAGGTTCTGTGTAATTATGTGTTTACAAGCTCTTATGTACAAGTTCTGGGAGGTGAAAGCAACCCTTCCACAGCTGGAGAACGTGAACTTGAACCAACTGCCTGATCTGAATTTGGCCACGTAGTGGTGATTTTATTGAAGAAAATTACAGATATGCCTAAACAGATGTGGCTTATTTTGGGTGTCTCCTTTCTCTAAACCTAAAGTCTGGAGTGCATGGCAGGAACAGATCCTGAAATGAAAAGTGTGGTCCCCAGGCAGGACTGGTCAGAGAGACCTGTGAGTCAGGCATGGAGCCCCTTTTTACAGCTGCTCACTCAGGAAAAATCTCCAGGTGCTCCCACCTGCAGTTACAGGATGTTTACAGAGAACAAGGGGCTGATTTGAAGAAGGAATTCCCAGGAAATTATCATGGAATGGCTTTAACTTCATGCTCAGAATTATGGTTATCAGATAACTCTGTGTCCTGGGGAATCACCTGGCCTAAACTCTCCACTTCCAGCACTGCCTTGCTGCTGCTGAGGCCCAAAACTGATGTCCTGGTGTGGAGTTGAAGGGAAATCCCACGGGGGAGAGGGAGCACAAGGCTGAATCTCCCATTGCGTTTTCATGGCCACTTCCGTGCCTTATCAGCAACTTCTGTGCAGCTTTATGTGCAGGAGGCACTTGGGGCCAGGAGATGTGGGTGAGGAGCAGTGCCCACCGAGTCTCCAGACTCTGGAGAAGGAGCTCCTGTGGTTTCCTGCACAGGTGCAGGGCTGGGAGCCGAGCTGGCTGTTGCCTGTTCTCCATCCAGGGATGCTCTCCAGGTGCAGTCCCGCCGACAATAGAAAGCAAATCTCATTATTTACACCACATCCACGGGAATCGTCTTCCTGAGAAAATGCAAGAATTTCTAGCCACAAACCAAATCACCATAACAGGTTCTGGGTGCCTCAGGCAGGTCAATAAATTAGGTTTATTCCAAGGATCAGTGGCTGGAGGAGACCTTAGTGGCTCCAGGGCCTTTGTGGTCAAGCTTATCCAGTTTATCTCAGAGATGAGTCTTATCAAACAATCACAGAGATTAGGATATTTCTGACATTACCCACCAGTTTAGGTGCATAAGTTAGGACAGGTAAGTCCTGATTTTGTACTTTGTTAGACATTCAGAGCTTCTCCTGGAAGTTAATTGAGGTGTAGGGTTTGCACTTCCTCATAACGGGACCTGAGATGCCACAATTGTTGAGCACTTCTGAAAATGAAACTGAAATCACCCTGAACTCTTTTGGACCATCCAGAGGGGTTTAAGGGAATTCCACTGTGGAAAGAGAATGATTCACTTCATTTGTCTTGTAGTGATGAACGTGGCATTAAGTAAAGCACTTTCAGGAGGGATCCAAAAGTTGCAGTGTCAGAGACTGCTGGGAGACTTCTTGGAAGGGCTGGGATAGGTAAATCCAAACTTTGGTTAAAGCACTGAGAAATAGGAAAAATGTCTGATGGGTTCCTCCTGATCCAAGATATTTGCATCTTTAAAATCATATCTGATATCCAGTCTCAGTTATCCCTCCAGCATCCCAAAAATAATGATGGAGCTCTAGACATTTTCAAGAAAACAAAGTATAGACACACCAAGTGATCTTCTAGAGACAAGACTGGAATTCAAAGAGTGCAGTGAGGTTTTGTAGTGTTTGACTGGTTTAGATCCCTAGGTGTTTAAATAGACTGGATCATCCTTTATCCATGGTGTTGGTTAGTGACCACTGATTGATTTTAGCAAGCCTTGCTCAGGCTGCTCTTGCTGATGGGATTCAGATACGGAGTGCACTGGTGACAGGGTCAGAGGTGGCTTTGGCATTCAGAGAGGGAAATCGTATTTACTACAAGTCCTCCATGGCCAGACATTCCAGGACATGTAGCACAAAATATCATCAGGTTCCTCTCATACAACAACTAGGAGGCCACCAAGTCGATCAGAGGAAAGGAACCCCTCGCCTGTGAGCAAAGGCTGAGAGAACTGGGATTGTTCAGCCTAGGGAAGAGAGGCCTAATTGTGGCCTTCCAGTACCTGAAGGAACTGAGAGGAATCATGGAAAGACATTATTTACAAGGGCCTGGAGGGACAGGACATAGGGAATGGCTTCCCACTGCCAGGGGGCAGAGTTAGATGGGATGTTGGAAAGAAATTCATCCCTGTGAGGATGGGGAGGCCCTGGCCCAGGGTGCTGAGAGAAACTGTGGCTGCCCCTGGACCCCTGGAAGTGTGCAGGTTGGACAGGGCTTGGAGCAGCCTGGGATAGTGGAAGGTGTTGCTGCCCATGGCAGGGGGTGGAAGGAACAGGGTGAGCTTTAAGGTCCCTTCCAACCCAAATCCCTGGGATTCTGTGATTCCATAACATCAGACACTGGCCCCATCTCTGACCCTTTCTGCCCCTCTGCTTTGGGTTTTATGGCACTTGGTTTCTCGTGTTGCAAACCTCAGGGTGCTGTGGGCGGTCTGTGGTCTGAGGACTGGAGTTCCCAGTAGAGACAAGGGCTCCCCTTGCTGCCTCTGTTCCCTGTGTTCCTGTTGAGATTTATAACTGTCACTTTTCCATAACTAAACTTGCTGTTAAAAAAAGAGCTGTGTGCTGTGAAGGGATGCTGCTGGGAGTCCTTTCTCCTGGGAATGCTTTCTCGTGCTGACCATGCCTTTTGTATTTTGCAGGTTCCATGTACGATGGTTTAGCTGATGGGTACGGTTACGGGACATCCCGGGGCAGCTACTACACCAAAACGCAGACAGGGAACAGCAGTTGGGGATACCCGGTAAGACACCCCTTTATCTGGGAATTGTGGCATGGTCTGAGGTGACCTGGACAGGAAGAATCTCTCATGGTCACACAGGGAGATCCCAGTGCTTCAGAAAGTCACCTGAGAGGGACCCTGGCTCTCTTAGAAAGGGATTCAGTGCGGTGGAGGAGGAGGATTGAGGGCCCCACCACTGTTTTATGTGGGGATTTTAGAGTGGACAAGATTTAGTTTGGATTTGTGGGTTGGTATCCAATGGCACAAGAGTTTGGAAGCTGCCTGAAGGATCAGGCTTGGGTTCAGACTATCACAGCTCACTTGAAGTCTGGAGCACATCCAGGAGTTCCCATTTTTGTTCCTGTGCACCGAAACACGGCTGTGAATGACACGAATGTGGCTGGGGAATGCAGATCAGGGGATTTGCATTAGAAAAATGTGTGCTGCTGTTCCCAACCTCAGTGCTACTGCAGTCTCTTCCCAGATATTCTCCGTGCTTGCAAAAAAGGGGGTCCAGTTCTTCCACAGTGATTTCCAAAGAAATTACTGCAGATTTCCAGAAAAGGCACAGGTGAGATGGTACCTGTCTTTGTGCACTGGGAGTCTGGACATCCCACAGAGCTCGTGGTCCTTGGTGACAGACCCCTGGTACACAGGGAATCGCTGCAAACCACTCCACAGTCGACTAGGACAACTTGTGCTCATGTTGCCCCTCCACTTCAGGCCTGGGTTCTGCTCTTCCCTGCTTTTCATCCGCTCTAAAGTAGAAAGGAGCAGTTCACAGATCTGGGATTTGAATATGAGAAAAGCAAAGGGCTCCTTTCAACAGCCCTAGGACTGTAAAGCAGCTCCGTGTCAGCCATCAAAGGCTTGAACCAGGAAAGGTTTTGGTGGCTCCAAGCACACAGAGAGGGCTGCAGCTTTTCCTGGTGGTTGCCAGATCCTTTGCCTGTTCGGAGCACCAGCATTCCTCAGCTTCAGAAGAATTGCTCTAGTTCTTTCCTAATGGCCTTGTTGTAGCACAATGGCTTCAAGGCAGTGGTGTCACTTGCCAGATTTGCATCACTGGATGTTCAGTAGGAAAACTGGAGCACTGGAGTGTCTTTGAAATGTTTATTTCCAGCCTGTCTGTTGGCCCATTTCACTGTCCTTTCCTGTGTTGGTTAAGTCCCAGCCAGGGGGGATTCTGTCACCAGACGGGAAAAGTGTGTCCAGAGGAGGAACCAAGTTGATCAGGGGGGTGGAGAGTTCTGCTGTGAGGAAAGACTGGGAGAGCTGGGATTGTTCAGCCTGGAGAAGAGAAGCTTTGTGGTGACCTAACTGTGGCCTTGCAGTACCTGAAGGAGCTACAGGAAAGATGAAGAGAGATTATTTTCAAGGGATGGAGTGACAGGACAAGGAGGAATGGCTTCCCACTGCCAGAGGGCAGGGATAGATGGGATAGGCTTCCCTGTGAGGGATGGAAGAAATTTTTCCCTGTGAGGGTGGGGAGGCCCTGGCACAGGGTGCCCAGAGCAACTGTGGCTGCCCCTGGATCCCTGGCAGTGCCCAAGCCCAGGTTGGACAGGGCTTGGAACAACCTGGGACAGTGGAAGGTGTCCCTGCCCATGGCAGGGGTGGGACTGGATGATCTTTAAGATCCGTTCCAACCCAAACCACTCTGGGATTCTGGGATTCTGTGATGGGTCAGAGCACAGGTCCATCCATCCAGGTGTCCTGTCTCCATCCCTAAGACAGTGGTGGAGCCCTGCAGAGGGTCCAGCCATGGTAACTGTGCAGGGCTTTTGTGGGCACCAGAAAAGTGCAGCTGAGGCAGCTCCTGAGGCAGAGGGAGCATCTGAGCTTCACAAGTCAAACAATTGGGATATTTTGTTTTGATGATATATTGCTGTTTGCCTATTGTAATTCCTGAGTGGAATTTCTTGTGCTTTGTCCAAGTAAAATTGCTCTGTTTCAGCCATTCCAAGTGTTTGTAGGTGAGTTTCTTTTGTTAAAGAGGGAGGGAGCCAAGGCCCAGCTCTGCTCATGCTGGCAAGGTGCTGCTGCAGCTCCTGTTGCTGGTGTGAGGGTTATTGTTTCCTCTTGTTAGTTCCTGATCTTGTTCCCAATCGTTGTGGCAGCTGTTCAAATGCTGGGTAGGTGGGAATGCCACTGGCTGCTGGGGGTTTCAGTTAGCCGTGTTGGTATTCTGGGGAACAGCTGAAGGTGGTGATGAAGGTGATGAAGGTGATGAAAGTCAGGACCTCCATTAGACACCAGAGTTCCGTGGACACAACAGTTCAGTCCCTTCTGGCTCACCTGGGATTTAGGCAGCTCTGTCTGTTCTCTGAGAGACTCCTCTGCACTTACTGAGGAGGGAAGGTCTTTTTCCAAATTTAAGTGTCATGCAAGCCTTTAATTCTAAATATTTTTGGTAAAGGTCTTCAGGGTCTGGGTTACTTTAACAAAAAGGATTGGGACCTGTGAAGGATTCACAGTCAAATTTGTGTTACCTAACTGAGTCTATCTGAGAATCAGCCATTTAGTCCTGACAAGTTGTCTGACTCCTCCCCTGGCCAACAAAGACAGAGGTAGGGGAGGTGATTAATCTCCTCTATCTGGGACATCTGTCAGGTCAGGATGAATCAGCCCCTCCGGATCCCTATCTCCTGCCACTGGAGCTGGATGGAGCAGGGAGATGAGTGCACAGGGAGATGACTGCTCTCAGGGGCGTGAAGTCCCAGGTGCCATTGGCACTTTGGAACACATAACCTCAAGCCTAAATGTGCTTAACAAGCTCAACAGACAGCAGACTCCTCAACCACACTGAGCAGCCTCCTCCATTCTGCTCCTTCCAGACAGTATTAAAGGTTCCACATATCCACCACCAGCCTCCAGCTTGGGATAACTGGCTCTTGCCTACAGACCTTTCTGAAATCTGTGCAGGTTCCAGGCTTCCTAAAAAATGTTTCCTGTTTGTAATTCCTGGGTTGTAAGACATGAAACCAAAGATAAAGCAAATCTAATTTTGAAGGCAAAATTGCTGGACTTATTTCTAGCTGGAGCTGGAGTTGTGAATGTGTCTGAAAAGTGGCAAAATCCTTTGAGGTGCAGAGGCAAACTCAGATACTTCAGGGAAGTGACCCAGTGTAATATTGAGGGGAATGACTGACTCCCCATCCCCATGGAGCTGAAAAGGTGCAGCAAGGAATCCATGTGCAGGGCACTGCTGCACAGCACCTGCACCTGAGACAGTGCTCTTGGACTGCCCTAATCCAAGGCACTGCCTCAGATGGTGGCACTAAAGGTGTCCTGTCCCACCCACAGCTCTTAAAAGCTGCTGCCCCTGACCTCCTCCTTTTGTCTTGTTTTGCATCTTCCTGGAAACGTCAAACTTTTCACTTCTGTGTTTTCTACCCAATTTTGTGACACTGATGTTCAAATATTAGAGCTAGAGAAATGATGGATCTAGAAGAAGAGCTCTTTCTGGATCAGTCAGTTTGGAACAGACTGCCCAGGGCAGTGGTGGAGTCTCCAGCCCTGGAAGTGTTCAAAAACTTGTGGATGTGACTCTTGGGGACGCTGTTTAGGGTGAATGTAGCACTGTTGAGTTAACGATTAGACTGTTTGATCTTCGAGGGCTTTTCTAATTTAATGATGCTATGATTCTTTGTTTCTAACACCTTGGATTAAACCCTTTGATTCACCCATTATTACAGGTTATTTTCTGTTAATTCCCCTTGTGGGGTGCCTGGTTTGCAGAATTGCTATCCCCAGTGAGCACCTTCTCACTGCCAGTGCAAGGAACACTGAGCCAGCGTGGCCACTCCAGAAACTTGGAGGCACTTGGAGGGCAGTGGGTTTGCTCTTGGCTGCAGCATCTCCTTGGCTCATGTGTCAGGGGCTGGTGAAGCCCTCAAGGATGTTCAGCCTTCGGGACTTCCTTTGCACAGATACCACACAGGGATACAGTAACGGGAAGGATCTGTGACTGCAAACCCCTCTGTGTCAGGGTGATACCTCAACCCAGGTGCCTCAGAGATATTTGTCACCCTACTGCCAGTGTAAGCTGTGAGTGGCCAGCAGTTCCCAAAGCCCTCCAGGCTCAGGAACTGTGTCCTGCTGTGAGCAACCTCAGGTCCACAGGAGGGTCAGTGGTGACCATGATTTACAGAGACAAACCTGGGCGTTAAGGAAGCTGGACTGGGCACCTGGGGCAGTGCAGTCACGGCAGAAGCCTCAGCATGAGCTGCACCCTTGTCTCTAAAAGCTCAGTTCACCCCAAAAATGGAGTCTCTCCAGCAGTGTCACAAAGCCACAGCCACAGTCAGGTGGCCCATGGCTCGCAGGGACTGTGGTGGTCACCACAGCTGCGGGCACACCTTTGGAGAGGCACAACCAAATCCCAAACACACGGAGGGCAGCTCGTGGGGTGCCACCAGCAGAGACTTCTGAGGTTCAGCTCCCACCCTGCTCTTGCCCGGGTCTGCTGGGTTGGCAGGTCCAGCTCTGGCAGGGAGTCGGGGCATTCCCATGTCCCACTGCATGAGCGAGAGGAGGCAGGACCAGGACAAGGTGCAGAACCCACCTGGCTCTCCATGCTGCTGCTTCCACAAGAAGGAAATCCCCCACGTGACGTGGGTGTGTCCATAATGTGTCCTCCCAGCACTGCCCCCAGCGAGGGCAAACAATCCTGGATATGCTGGGGAGGGAATCTCAGCTGTGTCCTGTCTGCAGCAGATCCTCATCCCCACAGAGCTGAGCTGGAGCTTTCACAGAATCACAGAATCACTGAGGCTGGAAAAGGCCTCTAAGATCATCGAGTCCAGCCTTTGACCCATCACCACCGAGTGCCAGGTCCAGTCACTTCTTGAACATCTCCAGGGACAGTCATTTCTTGAACACCTCCACTGCTGCCCTGGGCAGACCATTCCAACATTTAACAACCATTTCCCAAAAGAATTTCCTCCTGATGTCCAGCCTGAACCTTTCCGGGTGCAGCTTGATGCCCTTTCCCCTTGTGCTGTCCCTGTTCCCTGGGAGCAGAGCCCAACTCCCCCCGGCTGCCCCCTCCTGTCAGGGAGTTGTGCAGAGCCAGAAAGTCCCTCCTGAGCCTCCTTTTCTCCAGGCTGATACCCCCAGCTCCCTCAGCCTCTCCTGGTGCTCCAGCCCCTTCTCTGAACATGCTCCAGCCCCTCAGTGTCTCTCGTCCAGGGGAGGCTCAAGGGTTTAACAACACCTCTGGGAGCAGCCGTGTTCCCAGACCAAGGAATATTTGCCTGGCCTGGAGGTGCTGGAGTAAAGCAGTTACCTGCAATAATTGTATCTGTTATGGCACTAATGAGAAACACACACCAGTGATCCCTCAGCACCACAGACTGTAGGAAAATTTTTAACCAAAAATCCTCTGTGGGAGGAAGTGTGAGAGCTTTCTCTCCCAAGAGCATTACCTGAACAAGAGGTGATTGCTGCTGTCCCTGCCTGCCTTTGCCTCTTTGGATAAAACTTCTCATTGTCAGTGGGAGCTTTGTTCCATAAGGATTTCAAGTCAAAATTTGTTTTTTGTTGTGACAACACATCCAAACTTAAAAGAACCACAAAAGAGAGTGGTTTGGATAATCTTGCCAAAGAAAACAAAGGTTTGGAGTCACTGCACGTCATTGCTTGCTCAGAGCCTGGTGTCCCTGGGAGGTTTGCACAAGGCTTTAGGCTTTGGAACATCAAGTTGGACATTGACTTCCTTGGCCAGAACAAACTGAACCGGCAAGACCTAAATCTCAGCTGAATGAGAAAAAACAGATGAAAAACCGTAGGGAAAGGCAGCTCCTGGGAGAGGTGGGAAGGAGCCTTTCAGAAATAGATAAACAATGTATTTGCTGGTTTTGCAATTTTTCTCCCTGCCATGGAGGGAGCAGCAGCTGGAGGGTTTCGCAAGGAGCGTGAGGAGCTCTCCCCACCCAGAACTCAGGGTGGGACCTGCTCAGGTTGCATCTCCTGTGCTTTGCCCTCCAGCCTGGGAGAAACCTGCTCCTGACGTGTTTATACGGAGCCCTCACTTCTCTGTCTGCTGCTCTAGAAACAAACAAATTGCAAGGGAAAAAAATCCAGGCAGGTAATGAACTGATGGCGTCCTCAGATGCAGAATCAGAACCACCCAGTTCTCTGGGAGGGCTCTGACAAGGGAAGGCAGAGCTGGATCCAGGCGCCATTCTCAGGCTGGTGCACCTTGATCTGTGCTTCTGCTTCTCTGGAAGGTAGGGAGAGGACAGAGGCTTTTCCTGCCAAGCAAAAGCCTTTTCTTTATGAAAGAAAAAACCAGAAAAAGACTCATGGCTGATGGCTGGGAAAATGCGATTTTGACTTTCTCTCTAGAACCAGTTTTATTCCATCTGAAATAAGAGGTTAAAGATGTTTGTTTACCTGTCTCGTGTTGGATATTCCACTTGTTCCTAAAACATATTGCAGGCTGAGAACCGGAGATCCAGAAGTGCTCATTAATTTAAAGGCAGGTCTGTGGTGCTGCCAAGGAGGGAAGCACTTCCTCCTTGGGCCTGACAGGAGCACCGGTGCCACCAGTGCTCATCTCCAGTGCCTTTCTTCCCTGCCTGCCTTCCCTGTCTGACTATGAATGAACAGCTCCCAAGGCCAGGCCTCACACAGACAGACTCATTTCACAGTGGGGAGGAGAAGCTCAGGCTGAAATTCAGGATGTTAGGTGGCCTGGCTGCACCTGAGCATCCTCCTGCATCCTAAAGCCACAGGGGACTGCCAAGGCCTGATGGAATGGCTGGAATCAGAATCATAGGATCATAGGATCACAAAAGGGTTTGGGTT
Source organism: Picathartes gymnocephalus (assembly GCA_013390045.1). Taxonomy (NCBI): domain Eukaryota; kingdom Metazoa; phylum Chordata; class Aves; order Passeriformes; family Picathartidae; genus Picathartes; species Picathartes gymnocephalus. The sequence goes on from WEKY01038481.1 coordinate 46,376, forward strand.
GGAAGGGACCCTAAAGAGCTTCTCGTTCCACCCCGTGCCATGGGCAGGGACATGTTCCACTATCCCCGTCCAGCCTTGGACACTTCCAGGGATGGAACAGCCACAGCTGTTCTGGGCACCCTGTGCCAGGACCTCCCCACTGTCACAGGGAAGAATTTTTCCCCAATATCCCACCTAACCCTGCCCTCTGGCAGTGGGAAGCCATTCCCCTTGTCTTGTCACTCCAGTTGAAGGTGGCTTCCTCTGGACTTGCTCCAACAGTTCCATGTCCTCCTTATGTTTGGAGCACTAGAACTGTGCAGAGTATTCCAGGTGGCGTGTCACAAGAGCAGAGTAAGATGGGAGAATCCTCTCCCTCCCTACAGCTCATGCTGGGGGATAAGCCCAGGACACAGATGATTTTCTGGGCTGCCAGTGCACATTTCAAGGAGTTGTGTGCTGGAAGGAGACACCTTCCAAGTTGCTCTGACTTCTCAGCTCCCATGGGGAGAAGCCTCAGTGACAGGCTGAGCCCTTCAAAATGGTTCCCAGATCCTGCAGTGCAGAGGGAATCACTGCCTTCTGTCTCCACCCCACTTTGAGAGACTTCTTGGTCTTTCCCAGCATTTCCCCGCACTCCTGAAGGGCAGAGGGGTGGATGGCACACCATGCACACACCCACGGGCAGTGGGCAGATGCAGTTTGAGGCATTAGAAAATCTGGGCACTGGTCCGAAGGCCAGAGATTGATTCTTTCCTTTCACTGCTGCTCTTCTGCACAGGAAGAGCTCCTTGCACATGAAGTGGCATCAGCAGAAGTTGGGAGATGTTTTCAGGTGGCTCTTTAAACCACAGACTGTGTGACAGCATCACCTTCACCATCAGAGATGGCATCTCTCCAGACACAGAGTGCTTCCCTTCTTCCTTGCTGGGCATCCTATCTCACTGATGGCTTCAGGGAATTCCATTCCCTCAGCCACATTTGCTCCAGTGCTGGAAGTGACGGTCCCTGACTTAGCTGGGTCAGCATCCAACACAGGGATTTAGGTTGTGGTGTGGGGAAGCTGTTCTAAGGCACAGGCTTGGCACTTTGCCAGGAACAGGAAGGGATCAGGTCAGCCCTGGCCATGCAGGGATTCATTGGCTCTTTGGCAAGGTCTGAGGTCGGCTGGAGCTGGCAGGAGAATCCCCATTGATCTGGAGCCTTTGGATCAGGCTCCTGCTGCAAAAAGGAATTCTGAGATACCAATTAGGTCCATGCCACTTGAAAGAGATTAAAATGGGCTCAGCCAAGCATCTGGTAGAATCAGCAATAAAAGTCGTGGACTGCCTTTGGTAATGAGCTTCACATCACACCGGAACGATTTTCCCATGAGTTTGCAAAAGGCTCCCCCGCCCTGCTGGGACCTGCTCGGACTTGCAGCCCAGGGCTCCTGTGTTGCAGAAAGATGTCTTTGCAAACAGCTTCACCCATCTCAGGGCTGCCAAGGAGGAGGACAATGCTACAGCCACTCTAAAACCCAGCAGGACATCTAGAACCCATGATTTTGTCTCAGTAAACAGAGACACACTCTCCCCTCCTCTCGGTGAGTGCACTGCAGAGCAAACCCCAGCTTTAGATAAACAACAAGTTCCTCTTCCAGGCGGTTCAGCAGATGCCCAGGGGCTCCACAGCTCTACCAAGCTTCTGACAGCCCTACAGAATAATCCCAGCTTAAACTGACTCATAAAGAAAACCAGCAGGGCTCACATCTAACAAACTGCTCTCAGTCCTGCAGCTGCTGCCAGCGGCTCCAGTGAGCACAAAGTCCAGCCTGCACCTTCCCACTGCAGCCCTGTCCATCCCTCACTGTACCAGGGTTTCTGAACCCAGGAAAATGAATTGAAATAAGGATGATATCACCTCAGAAGGACATATATGGTAGATCATGACTTCATGAAAGGTCACTTTGCTGTTGCTGCCTGTGTGCTGCATCCCAAGGAAACCTGGGATGGAGAGAGCCTGTGTATGTGGCCATCCTGGATTTTGTCCCGGGCAGCAGAAGGCTTGTCCCACTGCCAGAGAGCCCCTGAGACTCACCACATTCCACTCTGATGTGCCTCACTCTGGCTCTTCTTTTCACCTGCAACCAGTCCTTCCAAACCCCAGGAGCTTTGCAGGAGGCTCCAAACCTGTCCCTGCCCCATTCAGCACCAGGTTTGTTCTGTGTCCTCTGGAGAAGACACAGAGAGAATCTGCTCCCCTTTTGTCCCTTTGCAGAAATTCACCTGTTTGGATGCACACCTGAAAGTTTGAAAACTACTCAAATAACAGTGGTCTGGGCATCAGCAGAGCTGGAGTGAAGGGTTTAGTCCCAGTCAGGTGCTGCCAGGGAGCCCCACGGGAAGGGTTTCAGCCGTTTCCTCTGCAGCTCTCTGGGACACAGCCGAGAGGATTCCCTGCATTCCTGAAGATCAGTTTGTTAATGGAAATATTTGGCATAATTAATTAACATAATGACAATTCTGCCGAGTGTTGGAGGCAGGAATGATGCTGAGTGTGCTGGGGCAGAGTCAAGGTACTCGGGGTGAGCTGGCAGAGGATTCCCATTTCTCTGTCATAGAGTGTTTCTAGGTTAGGAAATACGGATTTTTTTTCAGTGACATGAACTATTATACTAGGCACAGGGCTTTCACACCTCCAAGGAAATTATTAGTAGCTAGTGTTGACTTTTCTCTCCCAGCCAAAGGGACCCTTGGGTGGCCTTTGCAGAAAGCAGCACCTGAAGTGCCCCTGCTGAGAGGTGGATGGGAAAAAATCACTTTGATCCAACAGGAGACCATGGATGAGCTTTCTCAGGATAATCAAAGGGGGATGGGGCAGGCAGTTTTATTTCTTAGTTCTTTATATTCCTGTATGCTGTATGTCTTGGAGATCTCCTTGCCAGACTGCTGTAGGGATGCAGAGCACAAACTCAGCATCATGGGGCAAACAGCACTAAAACAGTTTAATTTATTTTCCTTTCTGGAGTACACACCTGAATGAGTTGTCTCTCATTTGGACATAACCCTGCAGGCTTCCACAAGCCAGCACTGACATCCCAAAGGTTTAACATTGCAGAGGAAGATTGAATTCAATCCTGGTGTGGCAAACTTGATGCAAATCGGGAGGACTTCTGGTGAAGTGTTGAAGGCATTTTGAACTGACATCAGGGCAGCTAAAGCCATCTTTTTGTTTTGCTAATTGTAGATGGTTTATTTTACCATCTTTTATCTTTTCTTTTTTACTTCCTGTCTTAGTCATCTCAGTTTTTATTGCACATTCTCCATTGTTCCCAGAGCATCCCATTATCTGAGCAGATACTACACACCTTGTAACTCATAAGCAAATATTCATTGTCTCCACTTGTTTCTTGGCACCATTTGATTCAAGAATCCCTCCTTACTAATTTTTTACTGACTTTACTCCCTTTCTAAGGAACTAATAGATGGGAGGGGAAGAAAAGAGTATAAGGAATTTAAAAATAAATTCAGGCACTGCTGGAAGGTCAGAATAGGGCATCAAGCTCCATGATGGTGAGAGATGTGCAGTGAGCTCCTGTAGTTACAGGGTGGGTTAGACCCCATGTGTTGGGAATAAAGCACTTTCTCTGTTGCCTGGGTCACGCTTGAGCTTTCAGTTCTGTCTTAAAGCTCCCGGATCTCACATCCTGATCCCTCAGTGTCCCTGATATCCAGGTGGGGTTTGGCTCCTTTGGAAGGGCTGCAGGTTGGATAACCTCTCGTAAGTTTTGGGTGCAAAAATGCCTGAGAGGCCCAGGCAAGCAGCAGCAGCCAGCCGGGGCGGGCCCAGCGATGGCAAGCTGCAGCTGAGCCCTAACCCTCTGCCTTTGGTGTTTCGCAGCTGTACAACGGCACGCTGAAGCGGGACATGGAGAGCCGGCGCTACAGCTCCTACAGCCAGATGGAGGGCTGGGCCAGCCGGGCCCACGGCAAGGCCCTGTGCAGCCCCCGGGCCGGCAGCGACTATTGCTTCGTGCAGAACATCAAGAGCAGCCGCAGCGAGCCCGACCTGTACTGCGAGCCCCCGCGGGGCACCCTGCGCAAGGCCCACGGTGGCCGGGCCGAGCACAAGGCCACCCTCAACCGCCAGAGCATCTACAGCAGCTGCAGCACCCAGCAGGGAACCAGCAGGACCAGTAAAAAAATGCCAGCACGGGCCCTGTCCTGCCCCTCAAGCAACAAGGCCGACGTGGTCTATGCCCAGCCCGTGATGAGCTGCAAGCAGGACGGGGTCTATGGACAGGCCCAGCCCAGCTCCAAGTAAGTGCTCTGACCCTGGGAGAGTGTGGGCACTGCTGGGGAGCTCTGTGCAGCGGAGCCAGGCTCCTGAGCTGCCTTACAGCCACTGGAGAGCCCTTACAGTGCCGCCTGCAACAAAGTGGGTCAGATGAGTCACTCTTAAGGGCTTTATTTCGTTTCCTGGGCTGTGCAGGGGATCTGATAGGACTGGCTCGGTGCAGATATCTCTGCTGTAGCTCTATGATGTTGGGCAACACAATCCCTCAGTGTCTGTGGTGGCATCAACCCACAATGATAGGAGGATGGGGAGGTAAAGAGCAGAAGGCCTGGTGTGCAGTCAGGGTGTCTCTCCTGGCTGTCCTGCTGCTTCAGTCTGGCAGAAAATATACCCAAAAAAAACCTGTCTTGGAAGGAGTCTGTTCCTGAGGATCTGTCTCAGAGCAGAGCTGAGAGCCTGCTTAGCAGTGGTCTTTCCCTCTCTTCTCTCCACCCAGCCCCTGCTTCATTTGCCCAAAAGGTCTGATTTGGGTTCCAGAAAAAAGCTGAGTCATAAATTGAAATAAATATCGTAATTGGAATAATATGACTAATCAGGAAAGAGGAGCCAGTGGAAGCTGTTCAATTCCTTCCTGTCCAGAGTATCCTGTCCCATTTGGGGTAGGAAATATATAAGGGTGGAGGACAGTCCATCATGTTTGAGCATCAGATCCATCCTTGTAGATATTACCTACAAGAACAGGGCGTGTAAAACACAGCAATGAGCTCAGACCCTCCCAAGTATGAACCTGTGAATGCAGCTGAGCTCCCTCTGACAATCTCCTGCTTTGGGTGGTGACTGAGTGCTGCCCCAGTGCCCTGTGCTGCCTCCAGCTCTGGAGCACCAACCATGTACTGTTGCAGGGAGATACTTGGTCTGCACAAACCATAGCCTTGGAAGTCTTGAAAGACCATGGTTTGCATGTTTTGAACTGCAAAACATTGCAGTGAAAGCTGAGAAGGAGGAGTTGCAGCTTCCACAAGAGTCCCCGGGGCTGCTGCACTTCCTGTGCTGCATCACTATCACACAGGACTTGCTCTGCACCAGCCCAGAAGCTCTCAAGACTCCATGACAGAGGGGGTATTTTGTCACACAAACCATAAAAGCTCCCAAACTCATTCCTGTTGGTCCCTGGTCCCAAGGAGAAATTTCCCACTACAGGATAAGTGTGAGACTGTTTACCAGGGCTCATAGATGTTGTCACAACTCCCACCAAAGACCTGACAGTGATGAGCTGTTTCCCCAAGGAATGATGGAGATGCTGAGAAAATCCCCTTCCGTGTCAGCAGCGTGAGCCAAACCATGCCCTTTTCCACATCTGAATGTCCCAGATTACTCTGGCTAAGCCTCCCTCCTTTGGGATTGAGTAGAAGGGTGTGTCCCAGAGCATGGATGCCAAGAAATGTCACTGCCCCATTAGAATGTTATCATGAACCCTTGGCTGTGCATGTGCCCAGTTACTCCATGTTTGACTCATGCCAAATTACCCCTGGCCAGCCCAGAGCACTGGTGGCCTTGGCTTGCTGCTGTCAGCAGCTCTGTAAATCCTCTGGAACAGCAACCAGAGATGTTACACAAACTGGAAGTGACTTGTTCTTGGGAATTTCTGCCTGAAGAGCAGAAATGTGCAGTGGGAGGGATGGCAGAATGCCTGAACCTGGAGCTGCAGCTCTCTTCTCCTAGCGAGGACACAGCTTTGGAGCAATTAGTCCTGGCAGGCTCGGGCCAAAGCCACAGTCGGGGTTTGGTCATGGCTTTGGAGAGATCACTTGGAGAATGATGGCATTTTCTGAGAGAAGAACTACTGTTGTGAGAGGGATCCTCTCCAGCTCTGGCTGCCCTTGGTTAGGGAGTGGCTCCATTTACACACTCCTGGCTTGGGGCATGGCTCATCTGGCAGAACTGGTTCTGCTGTGGAAATGTTGGGCTCCAAGTTGGACTCCAAGCTGGGCTTCGAGTTGTGGGCTCAACTGAGGCTGTGCCCCTGGGTGAATCTGATGTGGCTGTGGCACAGTCCCTTCTCTGCCTGAAGCTCTGCAGAGCTGGACTGGTGCAGGGAGCACCTGGTACAGGAGGTGTGCTCAAAGAGGAGGAGGTTGAGAGCAGCTGTTCTTAAAGCTTTGGAGACATACAAAGGAGTTGTCCTCTTTGGAAAAGTAACTCTTTTGGATGACTCTTAGCTCTCAGAAGTGTCTTGCAGGGCACTGTTGGCCTCGCTCTCAGTGTGCTTTTGTTGGGGAGGGGCTTCAGAGGTGGGTCAGGACCATGTCTGGGCTCTCCTTGCTGTATAGGGTTGTTGTGTCTGGAGGATTCTCCACCTGGAGATCTCAATCTTCACTTGGTTCCACCAATGCTGGGTAAGGAGATCTTTGCTCATAGGCACCCCATTATTAACTTCCACATGCAGAGATAGGGCTCAGCTGGGTCACAGCTGCTGCCAGTTCCCAGTTTGGGGCTCTGTCCTTCCATTCTGGTCATTCTCAGGTGGAGTTTGTGCCTTTGTGACATGGAGGATTCTGTGTTCAATTTTTGTGCTGCAGATCTCGTGTTTTGGGATGTGTTGGATGTGATGTCTGCAGGTTTGCAAACAGCCTGCAAGAGCCAGGGCAGGGTTGGATGCTTTCCATGCTTTCCGAGGTGCTCCATGGGGTGATCTGAGGTGATCCATGGGGTGATTTCCATTGCTGTGAGAGGGATTGCAGTGGGACCTGTAATCCACTGGGTCTGTCTGTGATGGCCATGGACTGTGTCAGTACTGGCTCAAGACTGGTGCTTCTCAGGCATCCTCTGCTGTGGATCTGATCTCCCTGGATGGTGTGAGAAGAAAAATGGGTCACTGGGTGTTTTCAGGTAGCGAGAGTGGTGTACAGATATCTAAATTCTGAGTGTGCAAGAACTGCCAAACTGTCTGTGCTGAGTAGTCCCTCTGCATTTGGTGACAAAGTTATTTAATTTCTGCAACTCTTCTTGATCGTGTGATTGCTTCCATTTATTGAACTGGCTTTGTCTCTGTGAGACAGGGAAGAGCTGCCTCTGATAACTGATATCCCTCAGAGTCCTCCCTCTTACAGCAGCAACTTTTGAGCAAAGCCCCTTTCCTCCAGCTGCCTGATGAGCAATGTAACACAGAACTGTTTTTCAGGAAAAGCCATTCTGTGATTCCCTGATAAGTAAACTAAATCATGACACAGGGGTTTACTCACCCCATGCCATTGGTTCTAGTGATGAAATCTGAATTCTGCACTGTTTGCCAGGTCAGGAGGTTGAACACTATTGAAAACTCCTCATGCAGTTTATTCTTCACTGGCCCTGTTGTCATGATCCTGACTCAGTGAGCAGAGAGTGACCTTCTTATGTCCCTTGCCCTTCTTCCATGAAGAATTTCTTCACAGAAAGAGTTGTTAAACATTGGAAAGGGCTGCCCAGGGAGGTGGTGGAGTCTCTATCCCTGTAGGTGCCCAAGGAACCTGATGTGGCACTGAGTGCTCTGGGCTGGGTGACAAGGTGAGAGTCGGCCATAGGTGCACCCAATGGTCTCAGAGGTCTTTTCCAACCTCAGTGATTCTGGGATTCCAGACATACTTCTGTATAACCTCTTGAGCCTTGGTAATCCTTATGTCATATCTGGATCAACATTTCCAAGCTCAGCACCTCTGGCCTGGGCTCAGACGTTCAGGGTTGTTCCAGTGGCTCCTCCCTAAAGGCTGCTCTCAGTGAGCAGCACTCACGTTTTGCCAAAATGCAGCTCTCTGGATTCTGATAGAGCTGGTGGAATCTTGTCAGTGTCCAGGACTCCCTCTTCTCCACAGAACCCTTCTCCTTCCTCTTCTCTTGTGACATCTCCCAGAGCTGCAGCATTTCACCCTGGAAGCTGCAGCACGGGTGATTTCACCCATATTTGCCCACTTCTAACCATTTCCTCTGCTGGGTGGCACTTGCAGCATGCTGCAGGTGACAGGAGAGCACCCTGAGCAGGCAGCTTTTGGCTAAATTACATATTGCAATGTTATTGATGTTTCTTATGTTGTTTATGCCCACTCAGGATAGAAGTTTCTACATCCTGCTTGGTCAGCAGGGAGCAATGATGAGAAGCAGTAACAAACAATGGGATGTTTAATTCTCCTAGGAAATTTGGAGTCTTTGTGCCCCTCCAACTGGAATCTGAGGTACAAGAAAGCTGTGTCCACCAAGGACTGACATTGTATTAGTTCTGCTTAGAGCTGTTGTATTTTGTGCTTCAGGTGCCACATGGGACAGACAGGGCCGGGCAAGGCGGTGGCCGTGGTGTGGGTGGCCCTGCAATGGCCTGAGCTGGTTGCACCACTTCAGGAGATGCCTCTCTCTGAGCTGAGCTGCCCAGCAGCTGATGGGGCTGAATTCGGAGACAGGTCCCTGAGTTACCCCCTAACAAAGCCAACACCTCTTGCTGATCTCAGGGAACCCCAGATGTCTGAGCTGGAGACATGACTGAAAGCCCAGATTCATCCCACCCCTGGAGAAGGATTGGGGGTGTTCTCCTTTGGGAGCATGGAATGGGGAGCTGGGTGTCTGCAGACAGTCCCTGGCTGAGTGTTTGCTGATCTGGATCAGGAGCCTTTAATGGCCACCTGCAAACCCACACTTACATTTGGCCCCATTGGGAGATGTGGGTGCTCTTCCCTTTGGAGATCTCTGTGTGTGGAGAAAGAGGCTGAGACACCTCATCAGAGACCATGTGGAAGCGAGTGTCTCTCCAGGCACCTGGGCATCTGTAACATCTCAGAGGTGCTGTGTTAGAGGTCTTGGATGCCTCAGGTGGCAGCTGTGGAGGGGGCAGTAAAGACTGGGAGAACCCCTTGGGATTTCTTAGTGTCTTGTTTTGCTCTGGTGATGACGACCTGGCCCTGGCCGAGCTACAGCAGTCTCTGTGCTGTGGCTGAAGCTCAGGGACAGTGTGTCCCCTACAACCAGTCCCTCCTGAGCTCAGCTTCCCTGCAAGTACTGCAAGCAGAGAGAAGACAGGAGTTATTAGAATAGTCAGGAAAGGTACCGAGGGTGCTTTCTGACCTATCGTCTTTTGGGATAATTAAAGGTCATCAATATCAAACGTTAATTCTTCAGGGCTAAGCCATGCAATGAAAGCAGAACCGAGTATGATGAAAGGCACCTTCATTTTGGTTTGTTTGTATTTGGGATAAAATGCTGAGATGTGCTGAACACTGTTTTGAGAGTCTCTACTCTGATTTTATTAATGAACAATGTTAAGAGTTTTCTGGCTTCCTCCTCTCTTGGGACTTGTAGCCCTAACAAGCGGGATGGAAACTTAGATGAGAATTAGCACAAAACAATCTGCTCGTGAAACGTGAGGGAATTTGCCTTTCTCTGATAGTGATTCTCTTCAGTATTTGTTTCCCTTCCATTCCAGGATCTGATCTTCTTTGTCTCCGTTGAATCATTTCTAGCTGAGGTCTCTTCCTACTCTGCTTCTTTCTTGTGGAAGAACAGCCTCTGAAGCTCTTCCTACCAGTCACATTGCCAAGGCTGGAAACGGCACAGTCCAAGAGTTTGTCTTGGAGCAGGCTGTTGTTCCCACAGTGTGGATCTGGTCGGGAGTATCCCTGACTGGCTGAGGAACAATCTCCGCTTTGCTGGACTTTGCCAGGGTGATTTTATTCCCAGGTAGGAGAAATCCCTGCTGCTTCCTGAGCAGTGTGACTGAGCCTGGCTGCTGACCTGCTGAGGAGACAGCAGGGAAAAGGGAACCGTCCCCATCTTCTCCCACAGAACTGCACCTGTATCCCCAGTTTTTCCTAGCTGAAGGAGGGCTTGGCCCTCTATGGAGTGAATGTGAAGAAAATTGCCTTCCTTGAACAGCTAGTCCAAGTGGACATCCTTCTGTCTCAGAAAAGGTGCATCTGATTTAATAATTATAAAGAAAAATAAATCATTATGATTGCATGGCCACTGACCAGGTATTTTTACCAGTCTGCCTCTCTCCCAATGCTGCCAGTCCAGGTCCCAATTCCCAAAGGAGAAGCTCCTCCCTGGTGCAGGATCCATCAGGTTTCAGTTCAGTCATGTTTCAGGAGCATGAAAAAAACCTGAGAGAAAATCACATCCTGGATCCAACCCAAGGATTTCTGGGGCTCCATCATTTCTAGTTTATTTTGTTTTTCCAGTTTTGTGTCTACTTGTTGCAAATTTAATGGAAGTTCCTTGGTGCCAGGTTTTGACAGAGGTTCAAACTGATGGAAAGTCTTATAAGGAGGTGATGTGTTATTGCAGTGTAGAAATAAAAGTGGAATGAGGTTCACTCAGCCTTAGACATGGAATGCCAGCCCCAGACTGTTGTCTCTCATTCCTGCATACCAAGAGAGGCAGAGGTGCCTCCAGAGGGCAGGGCTTCCTTTCCTACAAAAAATGTCCAAGATACAAAGGCAAGGTGGTTTTTGAAAGCACTGGTTTCTCTCCACTGACTCCGCAGGTGCTTGAATGAGTGCTGCAGACTGGGTGTGACTTTACACCGGTGAGGGCAGTGGAGAGCAGAGTCCTTCATGCTACTTTTTGTGTAAAATTCCCTGTGGAATTGTGCATATTATTCACAGTTCTGTGCTGTGTGGAGGGGAACCCTTGGATTCATAAGGATAAATGTTTTATTATCCACTGTAGGTGCTGCTGGTCGTGACCAAGTGTCCTTTCCAGACCTTTATTCTTTGCATTTCTTTGACACAGTCAAAGCAATTCTGTCCATCCCATGCCTGGAAGTGATGCTGTCTTGTGGTGATATTTAACACTTTAAATGTAATGGGTTCATTTAAAGAACTTATTAAAAATGACTGTTCTGTTGGTCTGTGGCATTGTCTGAAGACCAGCAGCCTCTCTAGAGTCACTCCCTGGTGTGACACGTAGCAAAAATGTGTGTAAATAAATGTGGTTCAGTCAGGGACTGATTTTTTGATCTCCAGGTAAAACTCCTGTCAGTCCCAGGGAATAACATCAGCCAGGTACAGCCACAACTTCACTGTCCTGGGAAAACCCTCACACTTTTGGATTCCATCCACTGCTAATGAAGCCTTTCCCATTTGTATCCTGTCACTGCTTACAGTAAAACCAAAGAGGAGTTTGGGTTTGACTCTCCTCAGTCTTGGACTTTGCAAATTGATGCAGCCACCACTGCCGTGAGCTGAGATCCCCATGCAGCTTCTGCAGGATTCAACTGCAAGGGTGCTGAGAGGAGACAGAAACTTTCAATTAGATTAATTTCTAATAACTGGAAGCACAGACAAGCTTTGCAGTTCACACCCCCTTCATCAGTCTGAAAGTTTGGACCCTTTTCTTATTTTATGTGGTTAAAACATCACAGACAGGTCTGAAAAAGAACAAGCCAAAAAGAGCAGGACCTTCACGTTTCTAAACAAGTGGAAGAACCTTCAGATGTTTGTACTCCTCCTGAGGTTCCAGTCCTGCCCCAAGCCAGAGGAATTCATATCCTTCCCCTGGAGTTGCAGGCACATTCTTTACTTCTAAAAGGGACGATGACAGTGGTCAGCTTTTATAAGAGCTTGGAAACAGCCAGTGTGAACATCCCCTGGGAGCAGGATGTCTCAGAGCTATTATTAGCACTTCATAAACTGCCTATTTGTCCATCCCATCACTCCAGACAGGCCTTTCGTGAGGAATCTCCTTGAGCTCCTTGAGACCATCAACTGCTCTCACAGTTCTGCTTCCACCACTTCTCACATCAAAGGATCCCACACTATGGGAAAATCACCTGCCTGTGTTACCTTGTCCTCATGACCTGGCGGATGGTTTCACTCCTGTCCACTCACTCCTTTATTTGGGGAACAGTGAACTGGGTCTCTGTTCATTAAACTTTCACTTTGGACATGATCAGACATTCACCACCTCAACCCAGCTTTCATTTTCTGTCTCCTTTGCTTGTGGGTAGACTGGATCTGGAATTTATTACCCTTAGTGCTCTTCACTGTGCCTTTTCCATCTTTTACCATCTCTTTCTTTGAGACAGAGAAATCCACTGGAGGTGCACTGTGTGCTCTAAGTGGCAATGTGATAATACTTTATCATTGATTCCTTCCCAGTAACTCTCAGTCCTGACACAGCTGTTTTGGCTGAGCACTCACCCAGTTCCATATTTCTCTTTGACACAGGATCTGTGGTGATGAGATTGATGCTGGCACCATGACCATCCAGAAGGCCATCCAGCTGCTGTGCTCCTCCGATGACAAGTACCAGGCCATTGGGGCTTACTACCTACAGCACACCTGCTTCCAGGATGAGTCTGCCAAGCAGGAGGTGAGCAGGCTCCTCTATTGCTCTGCAGCCACACTGGGGCTCATGGCACCAGAGAGGGATGGGACTGGTTTTCCTTAGTGCCAAGGATCCATAGGTGCCCTTGGTTTTCATGAGGGTGCTTTATACCTCATTAGTCAGGCTTAGGTATTAAGTAGATTTTTCAGCTATGGCCACTTTCTCACAACAGCAGCTGGTCAGGATTTAACATCTGGAATAGTTTATAGGTAGCAGAGGAGACTGTTCCTGTTGTCACCATGAGCTGCTGTGGCACAGGGTGGTGGGGCTTGGCAGTGTGGAAGCTGCCATCAAATGTCCTCTCCTGGAGGAAACTGCACCCAGTTCACATCAGTCTTTCACTATCTCAGAGCTGCAGAGGCAGAGCCAGACAAAGCTGCTTTGAGTCCCACTGTGACCTTTGCTGGGCATTGCTCAGTGACTCTGCAGCCCTTTGCTAGCCTTTTTCACAGCCCTTTTCCAGGCTATTTCAGCCACCTGAGCCAGTGGATTAATTAGTGATCACGTACAAAGATAATTTTGCACATCCATAGTGGTGGCTGCCCCTGGAAGTGTTCAAGGCCAGGTTGGGTGGCGCCTGGAGCACTCCGGAATAGTGAAAGGTATCCCCGACCATAGCAGGGAATGGGACAAGATGAGTTCAAAGGTCCCTTCCCACCCAAACCCCTCTGTGATTCTGTTGATCACAGAGAAGCCCTTCTTATAGCACAGGTTGTTTTTCTGATACTCTTACTCCTCAATTCCTTTGCCAACATGCAGCAAGGAGGCAGCCTGAAGGATGGATCTGCTGCAGCAAGGATGTCACCAAAGTTTATCCCCACTCTGGATTTATTGAGATGCCAACCCTTTAGAGGTGGCTTTCCCTGTCCTGGCACAGTGGAGCTGGAAGTGCTGGCCCCAGTGTGGGGCTGTGCCCCTGTGCCCTGGCTGTGCCTGGGTAAGTGCAGGTGCCCAGCCCGTGTTCAGGTGGCCGATTGTGGGGTGGCCACACCCTTTGTTACCGTTGCAAGCCCTCTCTGAGCACTGGGCTGTCCCATCCTTCCCAGAAAGATGTGCCAGAGCACGTCGGTGACTCATCCCAGCACACGCTTGTTTTCCTTCCCTCCCGAAAGGTGCTCATTGTCCGTTGTCAGCAAACCTCAGCCGAGAGGGTGTTTGTGCCAGGATGGGCTCTGGGTGGAATCAGGGCCGCTGCAGAGCACATCCCGCAGCAGGAACACTCAGCATTTGGAGAGCTCCTCGGCAGGGATTTGCCTTCAAAGCTCTGTGTGCTGTGTGTGGTGTCCTGCAGGTCTGGGGTCCCTCCAGTGCCTCTGGCTGGCCTCGAGGGTGGTGACACTGGCCATGACCATCCCTCTGAGCTCAGCCTGTGATCTCAGGATGCAGATAAATGACTACAGCATGTCATTAGATGGCTATAAATGGCCTCTGCACATAGGCAGGGCAACATTTCCACCCGGTGCAAACTGCGGAGGTGGGTGAAAGTTTGCAGGAGCACATTTCCATCAGCAAAGGACTCTGTCCATGGCCATCACTCACAGACAGCCACTCTTGCAGATTCAGCTTTTGGCTCCAATCTCCAGGCCAGGAGCTTTGTGCTCGTGGCCTATGGCCTGAACCAGACTTGTCATCCCTGGCCCTTGTTCTGAGGCAGCTCTGCTTCTCCAGCTCCCCCAGAATGGGCTGTCTGACCCCTGCACTGCTGGGGCAGTTCTAGGCGTCCTGTCCCAGCAGCATCCTGTGCTCTGTGCTGATGGCCTGTGTCTGTCCCGGTGCTGTGCTCGTGGCAGATGTCTGTCCCGTGTCTCTCCCAGTGCTCCATGTTCATGTCCCACGTCTGTCCTGTGTCTCTCCCAGTGCTCCATGCTCATGTCCCACGTCTGTCCCGTGTCTCTCCTGGCGGTCCATGCTCATGTCCCACGTCTGTCCCGTGTCTCTCCCAGTGCTCCATGCTCATGTCCCACGTCTGTCCCGTGTCTCTCCTGGTGCTCCATGTTCATGTCCCACATCTGTCCCGTGTCTCTCCTGGCCAGGTGTATCGGCTGGGGGGCATTGCCAAGCTCGTGGAGCTGCTCCGCAGCCAGAACCAGAACGTGCAGCGGGCGGCAGCCGGAGCCCTCCGAAACCTGGTGTTCAAGAACCCCACCAACAAGATCGAAACGCGGCGGCAGAACGGGATCAGGGAGTGTGTGAGCCTCCTCCGCAGGACAGGGAACACTGAGATTCAGAAACAGCTCACAGGTACCCCGAGTCTGCTCAGCCCTCACCTGGGGTCTGTAGCCCTGGTGCTGCCCTAGCACAGAGAGGGAGTTTTATGCTCCTCTTGCACCCAAGGGTGACCTCAATCAGAAGGCAGAGAAGGTCCTGGCCCTTCCATGTTTCATAAGGGTTCCTCCCTTCCTAAGTGCCCGCTGGAGAAGCACCTGCCCCAGGTCCCCCCCAGTTATGGTCACCCTGCCATTCCCATGCCTCCCTGCACCCTGGCCCCTGTACTGTTCCCAGGGATGGCCAAGGGAGCTGCCAACCCCTGTAGGCTTGGCTGGGTTCTCCAATAGGTGCCTCACCTTTGCCTGAGGTGGGATGTTTTTTGGTGCAGGTCACCTTCGGCTGTGTCCCAGGTTTCCTGTGCAAGCCTTTCCAAGATCCCTGGAGAGATGCCGTCCCCTGCAACAAATAGCAATTTTGGGAGGAGGGAGGATGCTTAAATGCCCACTTCCACATGGAGCTATCCTGCCTGTCTCCCATAGGAGTGGGCAGGGACTGGGGTTTCAGGCAACCTCTGCACCCTCAGCTCAGAGGGGTGAAGGGAAGAAGGATTTTGGTGCTGGAATCACCCCAACCTAAACAAAGTTCTTAATGCACATAACCCTGTGCTTGAGCTTGTGTCCCACGTCCTTCCTAGGACTGCTCTGGAACCTCTCTTCCACTGATGAACTAAAAGAAGAATTGATACAGGAGGCTCTCCCCGTGCTGACAGACTGTGTTATCATCCCTTTCTCGGGCTGGTCTGATGGCAGCTGCAACAGGACACGAGAAATTATTGACCCAGAAGTGTTCTTCAATGCCACAGGGTGTTTGAGGTGAGTCACCAGGCAGGACCTGACTGCAACTTGTGTCTATGGGCAAAAGCTGAAGCCATCTAAATCCTCTTACAATGAGATGAATTCATGCTCATTACAATTGTGTTAATGAAAAATTCTCCTTGAGAAAGTTTTCTTGATTAAGAGAAGGTGCAGAAAAAAATTACTTGTAAAATACTTTTTTATTTTTAATAATTTTATTCTTGCTAAGTCTCTTCTCAAAAAATATGTAAGTTGTTTTGTGCACTACTGAAACGCATCAGTGTTTAGCTCAGACCAGGAAACAAGACAGATTTTGCCTTTAGAGTTTTGAGGCTTCCAGAGAAAACAAACTGGTTTAGGGTTTAGGTGACAAAAAGACAGAATTCTCTGTGTGGGGAAAACAAGCATTTTCCCACTTCTTTTGATAGCTGCTTTAGCACAGAGTAGTGCTATTGTCCTGTACTCTTCCTAGCTCATTTCATCAGGAGACTCAGCTACAAAACAGGAGGTGCACACTGAGCCCAGAGTAGTTTATTTTGTTCACGGGAAGCCAGAGCCCTTTTGTAGAGGATCTTTGCCCTGACTTGCTGTTTCTCCTACCTTCCTCCTCCACTTGGATGTGAGCTCCTTGTCTCAATGGGAATAAGTGGGGCAAAAAACCTGCCCTGTATAATGAGGTGCTTTCATCAAGGGCAGCTCTCTCCGAGGGAGGCAGCGCTGGCCGCGCCCTTCCCAGACATGCTGCTCACAGGAGCTGGAGCTGCTTATGAAACAAGAGGCCTTTGGAGATCTGATACCATCGGCTTTTGTGGCTGGGAACCGTGTCTGGGAGATAGGGAGTGCTGCTCTCCCCTTCCCTGTCCTGGAAGGCAACTCCCCCCAGCCGCTGCAGCTCGGGATGTGGGGTATGGTGGGAATGAGGTGCTCTGTTTTAAGGTCATCCCAGCCTACCAACACCATAAAATATCCCATTAAAATGAGAGAAAGACAATGGCAACAGCTTGCAAAAACCCTGTGGAGTTTAACTGAAGGTAGGCTCTGCCTCCTGAGACTGATCCCAGCCTGTGGCAGCAGTGCCCAACACCCCAAAGACTGCTAGCTGCAGGTCAGCAGGGGAGCTCCCGAGGCCTGAGGGAGCAGGACTGGCCAGCAGGGAGAGAGAGGGAAGCTGGCAGCTGGACCCGGAGCCCCTGCTCCAAGGGCTGAGCCAGGACTGCTCTGAGTCACTGCCCTGCCACATCAGAACGCAGGGATGAGAGCAGCCCTGGGTTTGCCCTGGGCCTGAGCCATTGCTGCTCAAGCATTTCTGGATTGCAGATGAATCCATGTTAATGAGGAGGCTGCAAATCACAGTGAACATCAGATCCAGTTCTGGAACGCCTGTAGTGAATATCTCACAACCACTGCCAACCTCTCTTTGTTTTTCATTTGCAAGCTATAAGGCAATAAAATAGGGGAAAAAACCAAAAAACCAAAAAAACAAAACCAAACCAAGCCCCCCCCAAAAAAAACCCAAAACAAACAAACAAACAAATACACACACAAAAAGAGCAACAACAACAACAACCCCCCCAAAAAAAACCAAACCCAAAAAAAAAAACCACCAAAAAAAACAACCAAAACAGAACAAAACAACAAAACCCATATCCTGTTAATGGAAAAACTCCCCTGTCCTGACAGTTGTCAGTGTCCAGGAACCCATTTTGACAGAGGGGTCAGTTCCTCTGGCCAGAGCCATTGCTGCTCTCCAGCATCTCTACCCCATTTCCCACACAGACATTGCTGCTGACCCTGGGTAGGTCTGTACTTACAAACCTGTGCACCTTCCTGATGATCACAACAACCTCAGATGGTCTTCAGCCAGTCTTCCCTTTGGAAATTCCTCTCAGGAGACAAAGTCTGTGTAGTGGCACATGCAGAGCCTCTGAGGCAACCTCCTGCTGGTGACTGTCCCTAGGAGGGTCAGTCACCTGCAGAGCTCCTTATAGGACACGTTCCAGGTGAAATTGGTCCTAAAGAGCAACAGGAGTTGCACTGGTGCAGTCCCACCAAAGGCCTCCAGAATGGGAGCAGTTCTTCAGCCTTGCTGAACCTGCCAAAAAATCCCTGAATTTAGTGACAGCCACAGCCAGAACAGAGCCCAACTCACCCTCTTTCCTCCTTGTCCCCTGCCATGCCCCTCGATGGCTTCCTCAGGAACCTGAGCTCTGCAGACATGGGGCGCCAGACCATGAGGAATTACCCCGGCCTGATCGACTCTGTCATGACTTATGCCCAGAACTGTGTGGCCTCCAGCCGCCCCGATGACAAGGTACCAGCTGCTGCCCTGGGCTGTCCAGCCCCACAGTTAACAATTGCAACCTTGGGAATGTCTCAAAATCCTTTTCTAACAAACACAACAGGTGGCTGCACTCTCTGGCTGCTCTTGTCCTTCCAAGCCCCAGTGGGATCTGTTGGAGGGTTGTAAATCCTCGGGGCTCTGGGCCTGAAGTAGAGCTGGGCTTTACAATTTTTCTTTAACAAACACAGAGGAACAGTAAAATACTTTGGCTCCTGAGTCCAAAAGACCCCTTCCCTTCCCTTCCCTT